>SNQJ01S0054187.1:0-12739 GCA_010110895.2 Picea sitchensis | reverse complement strand
TAAAGTTATTCCATTCCTCTTGCAGTTTGAATTTCTCGAGACCTCCATATCCAAATTCCATGCTTGTGCTAAAAATTCAATCCCTTTTATCTTTAGAGACTAAAGCAGATTCCTTGATAGTTTATAATATATGTGTGCACCAACCATAGGATCAATCCCAATTCTGATTTCTCTCCCATTGCCCGATTTCCAAGCCAGCCAATCTGTCACTATTTCTCTTTATAAATACTAATATGAAAATATCACATCTTTCATCAACACAAAATCGATGATATTTTTTAATTTTTAAAATAATATAAACTTATATTATTTATTATTAATCTTATTATACACATCTATATCAACACACACTTGAGATATTTCATAACCAAAATGTTAAGCTACATAATCTAAATCTTAAAAACTTATTATCTTTAACATTTTTTTATAAGAAAACATTATATATATATATATATATATATGGATAAGAATTGTTTGGAGTTTTTGGATGTTTTTGGATGTTTCAAAAACTCCACAAAGTTCTTATTCAAAAGTCTTTTACAACATTATGACTAATTGTAGAAACTTACATTTTCAGATTATACATATGATTACTTTTTATAGGAAAGATACTTCCACAAAATTTGGGGCATATCATAATAAATTAAGATTAAAGTACAGTGCATACTTAGGTTAAAATGAATGGGTTACATTTCTTATTTATTTATCAGATGCATGGTGCTCATTAAAAAGCAAAGAGCGGTTCAGACTCTTGTCCTAAGACTATGTATATATAGCCAAACACATTGTATTATCAAACTGAATTTATTTATAAATTCAGGATGGAAAAGAAGGACCCAAGAAATGATGAATATTTTAATGATTTGCCAACGATATTAAGTGAATTTCTTACATCACTCATATATCAATTTCTTCTTCTTCAAATTGGTAACTCTGTGCTGAAAATATCATGTCCTCTATTCAATCCACAAACTCCCATCAATGTAATTAATGCTCAAATATTCTGCTACATGTGCAGGACTAGTGACTTTATGGGACCACAAAAATGCGTTCATTTGTTGTTTCACTAGGCCTGAAACAATTGAACTTGTTATACATCACTGTACTGAGGATGAAAATAAATAATATTAGAAGGACATATGGTATTCTAATTATTTGCATGTCACAACTAGGGTTGGCCATTGAGATCTATTGGAAACTTGGCAATGTTGATGCCTACGTGCATAACTTCCTTACTACAATTATGAATATGAGAAGTTCGGTGGGTGAAATATGTAATTATCTTAGCCAAATATAGATCCCTAGGAATGTAGTGTAAACCTAGGGTTTCTTGGATGATAGAATCAACTATCCTCTTAGTGGGTGCCATATTGCAAAAAAGGAGCTTTAGTCTTGTAATTGGCAAAAAGAATGAGATATACCTAAAAATTGACATTAGTTGTAAATTAATTGTTGATGGTTGAGTCCTTATATGATCCAGGTGGATATTATTGGCCATCCACCTCTTCCAACTGGCCCACATATAGTTTTCATTATGGCATTTTATTTTTTATTTTTTTGGGTCCTAAACATCCGGGGCCATTTTGAGGCCCTAAACAACATTTTTTTGGGCTCACCATAGTCTTACCACAAATAGATTTAGCATGTTATGAAAAAACGTCTAGTCCTCGGATAAAGCTTTCAAATGGGCTATCGTACACCTAAAATGAAGATCATATGCAAAAGTTACGACCCCGGGAAGTTGATGTACCACAGAGGACACATTTATTGGGCCCTACAAAACCCCTCTTCACCAGAATTTCCCACGTAAGAATTTTCTGTTCAAGTATTAACCAAAGAAATAATTTAACTTTTAAAGGAATCTGCCATTGCCAGATATTAGAATACCAAAAAGGTGTATCTTCCAGCTCCTCCTCCAATAATTGAACTTCATAAGCCTGTTTAGCATTGACCTGACCCCTCTTAGTGTCCCAGGACCACAATAAAGAACATTTTTTCTGCATTTAAATCAATACCCGATCCTATTAATCCCTTGATAAAGTTATTCCATTCCTCTTGTTGTTCCCCTTCCGAACCTAGAAAGTCAGCATTTTTCCAGTTTGAATTTCTCGGGACCTCCATATCCAGATTCCATGCTTGTGCTAAAAGTTCAATCCCTTTTATCTTCAGAGATTATAGCAGATTCCTTGATAGTTTATAATATATGTGTGCACCAACCATAGGATCAATCCCAATTATTATTTCTCTCCCATTGCCCGATTTCCAAGCTAGCCAAATACTAATATGAAAATATCACATCTTTCATCTCTACAAAATCGGTGATATTTTTTTATTTTTAAAATAATATAAATTTATATTATACATTTATGGATAAGAACCGTTTAGAGTTTTTGGACGTTTTTGGATGTTTCAAAAACTCCACAAAGTTCTTATTCAAAATTATTTTACAACATTATGACTAATTGTGGAAACTTACATTTTCAGATTATACATATGATTACTTTTTATTTGAAAAATACTTCTACAAAATTTGGGACATATCATAATAAAATAAGATTAAAGTATAGTGCATACTTAGGTTAAAACGAATGGGTTACTTTTCCTATTTATTTATCAGATGCATGGTGCTCATTAAAAACCAAAGAGTAGTCCAGACTCTTGTCCTAAGACTATATATATATAGCCAATCACATTGTATTATCAAACTGAATTTATTTATAAATTCAGGATGAAAAAGAAGGACAGGAGAAATGATGAATATTTTAATGAATGGCCAACGATATTAAGTGAATTTCTTACATCACTCATATAGCAATTTATTCTTCTTCAAATTGGTAACTCTGTGCTGAAAATATCATGTCCTCTACTCGATCCACAAACTCCCATCAATGTAATTAATGCTCAAATATTCTGCTACATGTGCAGGACTAGTGACTTTATGGGACCACACAATGCGTTCATTTGTTGTTTCTCTAGGCCCAAAACAATTGAACTTGTTATATGTCATTGTACTGAGAATGAAAATAAATAATATTAGAAGGACATATGGTATTCTAATTATTTGCATGTCACAGCTAGGGTTGGCTATTAAGATCTATTGGAAACTTGGCAATGTTGATGCCTAGGTGCATAACTTCCTTACTACAGTTATGAATATCAGAAGTTCGGTGGGTGAAATATGTAATTATATTAGCCAAATATAGATCCCTAGGAATGCAGTCTAAACGTAGGGTTTCCTAGATGATAGAATCAACTATCTTCTTAGTGGGTGCCATATTGAAAAAAAAGAGTTCTAGTCTTGTAATTGGCAGAAAGAATGAGATATACCTAAAAATTGACGTTAGTTGCAAATTAGTTGTTGATGGCTGAGTCCTTATATGATCCAGGTGGATATTATTGGCCATCCACCTCTTCCAACTGACCCACATATAGTTTTCATTATGGTAGTTTTTTTGTTTTTTTTTTTTCGGGTCCTAAACTTCCGGGGCCATTTTGAGGCCCTAAACAACGTTTTTTTGGACTCACCATAGTCTCACCACAAATAGATTTAGCGTGTGATGAAAAAATGTCTATTCCTCAGATAGAGCTTTCAAACGGGCTATCGTACACCTAAAATGAAGATCATGTGCAAAAGTTATGACCCCAGGAAGTTGATGTACCAACTTACCCCATCGAGGCCCACATGACGTTTGGCGCTTCATATCCTAGGGTTAGGTTTTTGGATGTATAGGGTTTTTTTATTACTTCTTGATTCTAAAAATTCCTAGAAGGATCATTTTAATGGACTCAGGTGAATTTGTGTAGCCTCCACATCTCTTCTCAGAGATTACCTACCACCATTTGAGAAAGATTGTTTCATTCTACATTTTGATAGTTTAAATAGATTTCTTTATTTAATAGAAGTTAAGTTTCACTATATCTCTATTAATGTTCTTTGTATATATGTTAATGTCATAGATCTATGTTTCATTTCATTCTCATCATCAATATGGATCCATAGTGTTAGAGCGGTCTTCTCTTCATTTGTTTCTCTGTGCATGTCCCCAATGAGGTCAGGGTATAAACAGTTGGGACTTGAACCAGTTGAGACTTCGCAATATTGGTCGCGAAGAACTTGAAAACCACCCATGGGGGAAGAAAAGAGAGACAATGGGGTAGGATATCCCTTTAAAGTGTTGCTCGAGGAATCCCTAGCATCACAAAGGAACGAGATGATGGATAATTTTGTGCAAATCCTTTGATGACTACCAACATGTGACATATCTTCCTCGAGTGGAGGCACCATCCCCTTCAAGGTACAAATCAATTTTTATATTCCTATATTTGAAGTTCAAGTACATGTGAATTCTGTAGAAAAATGGTTAAACCTTCTAGAAGGGTATTTTTCTGTCCATAACTTTTTAGATAGAGAAAAGATTACATTTGTGCTCCTTAAGACCATCCCCCATGTCAAGGATTGGTGGGAGACTTTCTATGAGAAAAAGGAAATAGAAGAATATACATTATTTGTAGTTTCACCCATTTGGGGTTCTTTCAGGGATACTATTAATACTACCCTATCAGAAGTTATGACGACTTATATACAAGATGGACCACACTATGATAGGAAAGGGACCAAACAATGATGGAGTTCACCAATGTCTTCCATACCTTGGGAACCAAGATGGGTGTCAAAGACTTTGAGAAAAATCTGCTGCTTAAGTACCACGACAATCTGCATAGACACATCCAGACAAAATTGGAGTTTTTGGACATATTTTCCTTGGGAACGACCTATCGATATGTTGTCAAAATTGAGTATAATATTAAACAAGAGATGTGACCGTTTGGGTCTGCGAACCCCTCATAGAAAAAGCATGGAAAAGGAAGCCCAACCCGTAGAAAAAATAATAGAGAAAGGATGGATAGTCTCAGGACAACCAGTCTAAGCTGCAAACAAATAAGGAAAATGGGAAGACAAAGAAAGGCAAAGAATTGGTGTGAGTTACATAAGATCCCATAGAATAACACCATTGAATGTTTCTCAAATTAGTCATTGGTGGCAGAGGTGAAAGCCTCTATATCAAATATGGGCTCCGACTCTGAGTTAGAACCATAAAAATGGAGACACATCATTAAGTTCTACCACCAAGGTCCAACCCAGTGAACCTGATGAACCAGAGGAAGGTGAGTGCCTCTTTTATTCATATATGTGGGTGAAGGGTACTCCATTGCACTTCATCATTGATAGCAGTAGCCAGAAGAACCTCATCTCAGTAGAGGTTGTCAAGCAGTTGGATTTTCCGACAACACCACACCCACAACCATACACCATCGTATGGCTCTACCAAGGAAGTGATATCTGTGCTAGCCAAGAGTACCACCTGCCCTACGACATCAATCCCTTCAAAGATGAGGTATTGTGTGATGTTGCACCCCTTGAATTTTGTGATGTTCTTTTGGACCAACCTTATTTATGGAAACATCATGTTGTATATGAGTCTAGGCATAATAGTGTTATTATTACTGTGGATAGGAAATTGTATGGGATACCTGAGGTAGTCCCACCTACCGCCATTTCCTTGATCTCTGCCAAGCAATGCAGGAAGTCCATCTCTCAAACCGGGAAGTTTTTCTTCTTTATGATTCATGCTAAAACTGAGCAGAAGGTTGCAACCACATCCATGGCCTCTGTGATAGTTCTCTCCACACAATAGAAGCAAGTGGATAAGGTCATGGAAGAATATAAAGATATGTTTTCCTCACCCACTGGAGTACCTCTGCATTGCCAAGTCAAGCACTCAATTAATCTGACCCCCAGTGCACCGCTTCCCAATGGGTCAGTCTATCGTCTCTCTGTGTCAAAAAATGAGGAAATCAAGCAGCAAATACAAGAGTTGCTAAAAAAGGGGCACATCTAACGAATTTCATCACCTTTTTCAATCCCAATCATGCTTCTACAAAAGAAATATGAGACTTGGCTACTCTGCATTGATTATCAGGCCTTAAATAAAATCACAATCGAGAACCGGTGTACCCAATTACCTGAAATGAAGATCTACTTGACCAAGTCAAGTAGGTCAAATACTTCAATAAGATTGATATGAAGTCTTACTACCACTAGGTTCTAATAGAGCAAAGGTATGTATGGAAGACTACCTTCAAGTCCAAAGAAGGTCTTTTTGAATGGTTGTTCGTGCCCTTTGTCTTAACAAATTCCCTAAAAACTTTCATGAGGATGCTAGATGATATCTTATATCCTTTCACCAATTCTCTTGGGGTGGTTTATCCGGATGACGTCCTCATCTTCAACAAGAGTTGGGAAGAGCACTTGCAACATATTCAACAGGTTTTGCACACTCTGCGACAACACAAGCTATATGCAAATTTGGAAAAATGCTCCTTTCGAATGAACCGGTTCTAGTACCTAGGATACATTGTTGATGAACATGGGTTGCATTTCAATTGATCCAAGATCCAAGTCATTCATGACTGGCCAGACACAGACACACTCACTGAGTTATGGAGCTTCTTAGGCCTTGCCAATTTCTATTGCAGGTTTGTGTTGGGATTCTCCCACATTGCATGCACCCTTCTCCAAGTGACCATAGTTGGTGGCAAAGAAAATTTGATGTGGGTCCAGTTGCAACAAAAAGAGCTTATCAAGCATATAATTTTACTGACGGAGCTTTACTCAACAATCCTCATAAAACCAAATTTGTAGACAACATCATAGAAGTTATAATTCATTGATTTAAATTACTTATGCATTTGTCTGAGATGTAATCAAACAATTTTGAGTTTGGACACTTACCAATTTTCGACAATGACAAACTATGGAAAACAAAAACAAAAATGAAAGGTCCTTAATCCCCCGAGTGCTACGATGCTCTCAATCCTCATGCAACAGATGCTTTTGATTATCAATACTTCAGAGACTATCTCCTATATTCAAATTTCAACACTCAACAAGTAGATTAACTTAGGAGCAATATTCCCTCCTGAGTGTCTTTTCTGGTAGGTCCTCCGGTGGTGCGGTTTTGAATTTTTGGCCAATTCAGAACCCTGGTCAATTTTCTGAGCATTTGGGTTGGTTTAAAATGGGGAAAAAGCCCGAGGTAATTTTTTGAGATGCATTGAACTTTGATCGTGCGAAACTCAGGCTACTCCTGAAAATCTGATCGGATTCAAGCCCATTTTTTTTCTTGAAAAATTCATCCATTTGCTACATGTTTAGCCTACTGTAATAACAACAATGGAGTATGACAAAAGACCAATGTGTTTTAGAATTATGACATATATAAAACTAAAAATGAATAAAAAATATAAAACATTTTTTTTTTTTTTAAACTATATAAATATGCACATAGAGTTCTATAAGTGTGTAGTTTTATCAATGATGATTATGTAGACCATGTTTAGAAACCTCATAAAAAATGGAGATTATAATATGAAGTTGAAAAAATCAGTATATTTGTGTTTATGGCGTCCAAACCATCAAGTTCATCCAACTCATCCAACACACAAAAAAAAGACAATCACCCTTATTTTTCTTGAATCCATAGGAAAGTATGTGCATTATAAAAGTTAATGTGCATTTTATTTATAAAATCATGCACATGCTTTGGTTATAAAAATGCATGTTCATTGTTAAAGCATGCATGCATTATATTTACGTAAAATAATAACCATGTAAAAATGTTTGCAAATAAAATATTTAGCACTAAAACCTTGTTTTTAGGGAATAGGACCTATTTCCCTCTCCTAGTAATGGTCGAATGCCCCTAGACCCATCCTCTTTCAGTAAAGTTGCTTGATGAATAGAGAGGGCACGTGTCATGGTTGAAGACATTGTTCATAGTGCTTGAGGCTTAAAAGATTTATTTTCCTTTGTAGGGCCCTTGGTTTTCTTTCTAGCCATGGCTTAGGTTTGTAGACTCATTAATCTACCCAAAAAGAATTAATGAAAGTCCTATGTGGTGTTTCAATGTAAATTTCATGATAATTGAACTCAAGAATCTTTGTTAAATGCCTAAGGTCCTTGGTATCCTTCCTTGACCATTGTCAAGACCCAAAGACCCATCAATCTTGCTGAAAAACATATTATGTCCCTTGGTAAACCATTCATAGTCAAAATATCCCCAAAAGAGGGTAGATTTTATGGGTTGTAGGTGTTTTTCATGGAAATTGAGCTCGAGAAGCTTCATTTAGGGAACAAGGCCTTGTTTTTCCTCCCTGCACTTTCATTAAACTTCAAGACCCATTCTTGGTTTATAACTAACCTAATCTCGATGTCCATATCCCATTTTGAGGTGATTGATATCATACTAAGGTCATATGGTGGTTTGAGGAATGATCCATGGTGTTTAAGCTTGAGAAGTAAGATATAGGGTTGGAGGCTCCTATTTCCCTCTTCTAACTATGTTTAAGGACCCAAGACCCATCTATGACACCCAAGAAGTTGTAATGAAACTCATATTCAAATTATATGCCAAATAATCCCTACAGAGGGATTGTGTCATGGCTTCTACGTGTTGTTCATGGTGCTTGAACTCAAGAAGTTTCAATTAGGGAATAATTCATTTGTTTCCCTCTTGACCATGTTTATATGTCAACACCCATTTCTGGTGCATTAAATCTACTCATGGTGCCTTTATCCCACTAGAAGGTTAAAGACCCCCTTATAAAATCCCTATATATTGGTTTGCGGACTTGTCCCGGGATCTTAACCTTGAGAATATTCAAAAATATCACAACCCATTTTTTTCTATTCTTTGATGACGGTAGAGGCCTCAGGACCCATCATCATTGGATCATCGCTCTTGTGGCGATAACCAAATGTCATCGCAAGAGCGACGGGAGTACACTATCTTCACGGGCATCTCTCTTGAGATGTACAACTGGTTTCATCTCAAGAGCGATGAATGGAAGCTGGATTTATAAAAAAAATGAAAAATTCAACTCCTTATCTTCAATTTTGCGACGAAAGGGTATTTTGTTCACAAGTAGTCGTTGCAAATTTTTTAATATGTAGTAGTGATATTTATGTGGAAATGAATGTGAATAATTATTTAAGAAGTGAGGTATAGCAATGAAAAATACCACTCCATATACACCTCAGCAGAATGGAGTTGCAGAAAAGATGAATAGGACATTGATAGAAAAATAAAGGTGCATGCACAATAGTGTTGGGTTAGAGAAATAATTATGGGAGGAGGCAATGGGTACTGCATGTTACCTAGTCAACAGATCACCCTCATCAACGTTGGATGACAAGACTCCACAATAGGTGTCGAATGGTAAGAAACCTTCTCTCACACATCTCAAGGTATTTGGCTAAGGCCTACGTTCATGTTCCAAAGGAAAACATGAGTAAGCTAGATAAGAAGTTTGAAAAGTGTATCTTTATTAGGTATAAATATGGTCTCATAGGTTAAAATACACCTCAGAAGAATGGAGTTGCAGAAAGGATGAATAGGACGTTTATAGAAAAAGAAAAGTGTATAATTATTAAGTATAAATTTCGTCTCATAGGTTAAAATACACCTCAGTAGAATGGAGTTGCAGAAAGGATGAATAGGACGTTGATAGAAAAGGAAAAGTGCATGTACAGTGGTGTCGGGTTAGAGAAATAATTATGGGAAGAGGCAATGGGTGCTGCATGTTACCTGGTCAACATATCACCATCATCAACATTGGATGACAAGACACCACAATAGGTATGGAATGGTAAGAAACCTTCTCTCACGCATCTCAAGGTATTTGGTTGAGGCTTATGTTCATGTTCTAAAGGAAAACATGAGTAAGCTAGATAAGAAGTTTGAAAAGTGTATCTTTATTGGGTATAAATATGGTCTCAAAGGTTAAAATATTTGGAACCTAGAAACTAAGAAGGTTGTGTATAGTCGAGATGTTGTATTTAGAGAAATGAAGGATGTTGTTAAACAAGAAGTCCTACCAAGTAAAGAAGAACCAGAGAAAATAGAGTTTGATTTAAAGGATGATGAATCAAACTCTACAAAAGAACAAGAATCATAAGAAGAAGATCTGCATAATCTAGTATTGAGGAGATTGGTTTGAGAAAGAAGGATACCAGAAAGGTATACTCCATCTAATTTTTGTTCAAATTTTTCTTTTTCTATTACTGATGATGATCCTAGAACTGGCAGGGAGGGAGTGGATTGAAAGGATGGAAAACTATGGGAAAAGGCCATGGATGAAGAAATGACAGCCTTGAATAAGAATGAGGCATGTGATCTAGTTGAGTTGTCGACTAGAAGAAATCCTGTTGATAGCAAATGGGTATTTAAAAATAAGTTGAATGCAAAAGGCAAAGTGGAGAAATACAAAGCTTGGTTAGTAGCAAAGGGTTATTCCCAGGTTGAGGGAATTAATTTTGGTAATATTTGTTCTTCTATTGCCAAGTTAACTTCTATAATATTTATGTTATCCGTTGTTGTTGCATTTGATTTAGAAGTAGAACATATGGATGTGAAGACAACACTCCTACATGAGGATCTAGAAGAAGAAATCTATCTGAAGCAACCATGAGGGTTTGTTGTTAGGGGAAAGGAGCTGGTATGAAAGATGAAAAAATCCCTATATGGTTTAAAACAATCACCAAGGATGTGGTATCAAAAATTTGATACTTATATGCTGGGAGTTGGATTCACAAGAAGCAAAAGGGATCACTGTGTGTATTTTAAATTAATTGGTGATCATTTGATTTATTTGGTCTTGTATGTGGATGACATGTTCCTGATAGGAAAAATAAAGATATTATCTAGGACATGAGAACTCAATTATCCTCTAAATTTGACATGAAGTATCTCAGTGCTACAAATTTCATTTTGGGCATGGAAATTAAAAGAGATCGGAAAAACATGAAACTTTGGTTAAATCAGAGAAAATATGTCGATACAATAATCTAGAGTTTTAATATGTAGGAATGTAAACCGGTCAAGGTCCAAATTCCTATTGGTGTAAAGTTATATGCAGATCAGTGTTATAAGACACAGGAAGAGGAGCAGGACATGTCTTGTGTTCCATATGCGTGTGCAATTGGTAGTTTGATGTATGCAATGGTCTGTACTAGACCGGGCATTGCACATGCAATGGGAGTTTTGAGCAGGTATATGTCAAAATTATGGAAGGAGCATTAAACAACATGTTACGAGGAAAAACTCTCTATGGCTAGGGGTAAACCACAACAGGCGGAAATTACTGTAGAAATCAACTCTAATCTCAAGCATGCTATATAAACAAATATTCTATCAAGATAAGATAAAAGTCCTTCCTCGTCCAGACATTCGATGAAGTCCACCGTTGAGCACTTGACTCAACGCAATACACCTACAACTAGTCCTCAATAAACAAGAAATGCAATCATATGATGATAATATATAATGTTAGCACATTCAATAGCATAATCAATCAACATTCATAACAAATATTCCCATGGAATAAAAATTCAAATATTCGCAAGATATTAATTAGACGAGAAAAGAGTATTTCTATTAAAACGTAATCAATAGAAGTGAATGAATTACAAACTTCTGTGTCGACATTGTTCATAACCGAGAAAATAACTTCCTTCCATTTGGGCCTCCACCACTTTAATCCTCCACCAAAGGTAAGCTCATATAAGAGAGACAATGAGGTTCTCAATCAACTAGGGAAGACCATGGGGGATGAACAATATGTTCAGACTTAAACGACAAAGCGATGCAAACTCAAAATGAAGTAAATAATTTCTCCAGAGTAACTTTTCTCTCAAAGTTGAATTCTTCTCCTCTTTTCAATAGCTCGGATTTGGCCCATTTGTCCCCTTCAAGTAGAACTGAAGGGTAGATTTGGAACATTTCTAGTATATGGATGGTCAAGGATCATGGATCTTGTGACGTGACATGGAAACCTGAAACCATTTTTTAATTTTGGGCACACATACCGATGTATGTAGGTTGTAGTGGTGCAACTTGCATATACGCATGTTGTACTATATGGAGGGTGCATATATGTGGAAAATAATGTTTTTATCTCTAGGATTTACAAGCAGGAACTTTAAGTCTGCATAGGGAAATGGAAAAAGGCCTTTTGTACAAGTTTTCATAGGGTGAGACAAATCTTGTTATAATAGATCCCCCTAATGTGTGAGGTTAGGGGATTATCTGTGATGGATGAAATACATTATAAGACCTAGAAGTGGAGTAATGCGGACCCAGTTGGAAGAATGAGTTACTCATTACAATCTGTACTGAATTTGCACACATGGATGCTAATTTGAATTACACTGCAGATCCATGCGAAAATATACCAAACAACTATCCATGGCCATGAATAGGATGTTGGATTACTGATTGGGGGGGTGAATCAGTAATAGTGTAATTATAATCCATTTTCTTCAAATGTTATATCAATATAGAATTATTATCCAATAATGAGCAGTAAGAAATAAACAATCACACACATACACAGTACACTAGTGTTTTACGAGGAAACCCAAATCAGGAGAAAAACATAGAATAATTTTTCTTGTATGTCTTGAAGAATTCCATTCATTGGAAGTGCCAACTTCCTTTGTTTTCCAGCTGTAACTGGAAGGAGGCTCCAACCCTCTAGTTTCTCAGGCTAAAACCCGAGGGAAGCTCCAACTCCCCAATTCTTTGGCTACAACCAGAAGGAGGCTACAACCCCCAATGTTCTCTGGCTACAACCAGAAGGTGGCTATAACCACCTGTCCTTGCCCCGTCCTGCCACCCTG
>SNQJ01S0054186.1:27055-69021 GCA_010110895.2 Picea sitchensis | reverse complement strand
TTCTCTTTTCATATTTATGTGGAAATGCATTTATTTGATGTTGTTGATGCTTTAGATATTTAAAAAATTGAAAAAAAATGAATATTTTTGTATTTTTTTTGTTCTTACGACATTTTCCGATATTTACCGATATTTTCCCCGATTTTGCTGATATTTTTGTTTTCGGACCCTCGGTGATATTTTGCCGTTGTCGATGTTGGTAACACTGCTTCATATAATCGAAGACTTTCTCAGTATAAGCAATTGGCTAATATATCGATGAAGTAAGCAAAGATGTATAATAGTAGTAATCACAATACGATACTTCACAATAAATGCTTCAAAATGAGCAAGAATGACTAATTATCAATATCATAACACCAACATTCATTAGAAAGAAGTATGCATTAATCCTTTCAATCGCTTTTAGAAGCTTTAAGTGCTGCAAAGTATGACTATAACTTGAAAGAATAATCGCAGCAATAGGGTTAGCAAGTTAATCTAAACTAGGGTTAGAAGGTGTTAGTAATTGCTCAAAGATTTTGGATGTTTGTAGGTTGTGATCAAAACACTGAAGTAAGAAGTCTTAGACCAGTGCATTCATAGGGCAAATGGAGTCAAAAATAGCGGCAAGAGTTGAAGGAACAATATGATAATAGTAAGGCTAAAGACAAGAGGAATTTGATGGATGAAGTGTTGGTAAGCCAAGGCTTCAACCATCAAACCCTAGGGGAAAACAACCACTAAGGTGTAGGCAATCCTAGGCCTTAGGATGTTTTCCTCCTTCTTTAGATCAATGACAAAGTAAAAATGGCTAAGGTGAAGGACAAAGGTTGGGTGTTGCAGTGGCAAGGCCCTAGCAATGTTTTCAATCACTAAAAACGACTCCTTGGCATAATCTAGTAGGGAATTAAAATGAGGACACCAACATGTGCTTATTTCCTAGGGTTTGTTTCAGCAATTTCATTAACAAAATGCAATTAAAACACTATAACCATTTAAATAAGGGAAGGATTGCAAAAATTCACTTACATTTACCAAGTATTCATCAAGCCAAACCCTAGTTATAAACCTTCCACCAAGAAAAATGCCAAAGATCACCAAAAAGAAGCCTCCTTCAACAAGTGCGCCACAATTTTAGCCAAAACCCTAATGAGGGCTACAAATTTCAAACCTCACCAAGTGGTGACTGAAAGATGATGTCAAAATGAGAGTTTAAACCCTCAATTTATACAATAGCAATGACCTTTAATTTAATTTTAGGTCACAAAAGGCCGACAAGGCCAAATTTACATAATAATATTGTTTTACACTAAATGTCAAAATCAAACCCTAAATCAAGCAAAGATGAAGACATCATGCCCTTTTAGGGTGACGTTAACCCCTTTTAGGGCAACGTTGGCCTCCTGGAGCAATACGCTAGGCCTCCTTGGGCCTTCGGAAACTACCACACGTGCCACTTTGGCTCATAACTGCCTCCCAAAATCTCCATAGCGCTGGATGACGTCATAAGGTGTCCTGGGTGACGTCATGGGCCTTCCAAGGCCAACGTCCTAGTGGAAAAGGCACAACCCCCCTGGGTAAGGCTCTACCAAGTTGCCTCTGGTGGAACGTCCTCCTCTTCTCCGGTGCAAACCCTCTGATTTGTCTCTGCTCCCTACTGGGGTCTCAGCATCCATCTGGTGGGCTTTCAGCCCCATGGAGGTCCGAATTGATCATCTCCCCATGTGTATCTGTCCTTCTAGTACCTGCCATCGGGTATGGTCCTGAAACATCAACAAATACACCCTCCATGGGCTCATAAGTCACATGGATCATAGCAATGTCAATCACATCTAATCATCAATTTTATTAAACATGTGCATAAAACCCCTTTTAACTAGACAAGTGCTCAAAGCCATTATACTAATCTACAAGCCAAGTTTGGAGGAAGCGACAGGACGTCCTATTGGGCTAATGCTCACTGAATGTGGGGTGTTTTCGAGGGAGATCAAATCCAAGTCATGTGAGTGGATAAGGGATGTCTGGGCAAGGGCTGCAGTCATAGCAGGGAAATGCATGACTTACTTGTGGGTGCCTCTGTAGAGGGTGAGCTGCACCTGTCATGGATGCAAATGTTTCCAAGTCCATTCATACCTTTTATCTTTATTCTTATTGCTTTTTCTTTCAAGAAGCTAGTCAAGGGACACTGCCCTGGCGTGGTGACCAGTGGTGGCAATGTTACCCACAAGCATTTCACGAAAATGAGAAGGCTGGCTCGTGATGAGACCCCCTTTCTCTTGGCTATGCCACCAAGAGCCACTACCCTGGTGTGGTGACCAGCTGCTGGTAGTGTCATACCGCTACATACCCATGGACCTAATAGGCTGGCTTGTGATGAGACCCCCTATCCTCTAACTAGGTATTGTTTTAGTATTTTTTATGGGTCCCTCTGTTTCTTGCTGAGAAGCCTTTTACTGCTTTCTCGGGGATCCTTGGGCGAAGCATCTCGAGGTTTCATCCTTTGGCTTCTATCTTTTGCCAGCTACTTTTACCCTCTGGGCCTTTAGCGCCTTCTTCCCACAAGGTAAGGTGCAACCCTTAAATATTTGGCCAACCCAATGCCCAGACCAATGTAATGGGATGGATGAGCAGGAGAAAGATGGAAAGTGGTAAGTATGATGGGAGCGGACGATGGCTTCTCATGAATCCTCCCAGTGGCAACTCAAAACCTATGGGCACAAGCTTACTAGGGCATCTTGTCATTCCCCCCAGATATGGTCAAGTGGATAGGTATAAGATCCAAGCACCCGTTAGAAACAAAAAGAATTGAATGCACATATTCAAAGGTTTTGAGGATCAGAGTGACACATACCATGATACCCNCCTGGCGTGGTGACCAGTGGTGGCAATGTTACCCACAAGCATTTCACGAAAATGAGAAGGCTGGCTCGTGATGAGACCCCCTTTCTCTTGGCTATGCCACCAAGAGCCACTACCCTGGTGTGGTGACCAGCTGCTGGTAGTGTCATACCGCTACATACCCATGGACCTAATAGGCTGGCTTGTGATGAGACCCCCTATCCTCTAACTAGGTATTGTTTTAGTATTTTTTATGGGTCCCTCTGTTTCTTGCTGAGAAGCCTTTTACTGCTTTCTCGGGGATCCTTGGGCGAAGCATCTCGAGGTTTCATCCTTTGGCTTCTATCTTTTGCCAGCTACTTTTACCCTCTGGGCCTTTAGCGCCTTCTTCCCACAAGGTAAGGTGCAACCCTTAAATATTTGGCCAACCCAATGCCCAGACCAATGTAATGGGATGGATGAGCAGGAGAAAGATGGAAAGTGGTAAGTATGATGGGAGCGGACGATGGCTTCTCATGAATCCTCCCAGTGGCAACTCAAAACCTATGGGCACAAGCTTACTAGGGCATCTTGTCATTCCCCCCAGATATGGTCAAGTGGATAGGTATAAGATCCAAGCACCCGTTAGAAACAAAAAGAATTGAATGCACATATTCAAAGGTTTTGAGGATCAGAGTGACACATACCATGATACCCAGACTCATTACTTCATGGAGCAAGATCCATTTCTGCTTCAAGACCAGGCCGACGTGATGGATGTTGCTGCTGTTGACAAAGTGGAGGCGCTGAAGAATGAAAAGATGGGCCCTCCAGGGCCATGCTCAAGTCGATATGACTCTTGATACTCCATGTCTAGGACTTGTGGGCCTCGAGACATAATCTCCTTAGTTATCCCTAAAATGGGGGATAACACGACTTACATATGCATGACCAACAACCTACGATTTACACATGCATTAGCCTTTTCGGCCTTACAACATGCCTCTTTATAGGCTTTACAACAGGAAAACCCTAAAGATTGGTGCCCAAAAAACGGTTACAGATCCGTGCATATTATTGGCTACAATTCCTGCAAATCCCGGGATTCTGTTATAGTCGACTCCAAGTCGGTTTACCAGTTGGCCCTCATTTGGTCTCTAGTCGATCGTCTCACTCCCGCACTTCGACCTCTTGTCGGTTGACTTGCCGTTGATATCTTCGACTTCGACTTTACCCGGTCAACTCCCTCGACCTTCAACTCGCTGTCGATCCACCTCGACTTTGACCTGTTGTCGATCCACCTCGACCTTCGACTGTTAGTTGATTCACCTCGACTAGACTTTCACTGTAAAGAATATAACAACCCAACATCCACAAGTCACAAGAATTGTGCCAAGTAAGCCACATTTAATATAGGAACCACCCAAATATGTGCATCAAACCCCCCTTTTCAAACTAAACAAATGCTCAAAGACCTTGTGGTGTCATGGTGCCCTATTGGGTAAGCTAATCCCGAAGTCAAAGAATGTTTCCCAAGAGGATCCTATTTAGGTCATGTGATGAGTATGAGGTGGATCGGGGCAAGACTTTTGGTTATGGTGTTCTTGACATATCAAGGGTTCATATTGTCTCATTTATGGGTGCCTTTGTGGAGGGTGTGCTGCGTCCTTTGTTTGCAATGCAACATTTTTCAAAGCCCTTGCCTTTAATTTATTATGGTCTGAACATTGAGTGCTATGTGCAATGGAAAGTAAAGAGCATAACAATGGCACTTGGAATTTGGAACACATTGAGTGCCATATGCAATGGAAAGTAAAGGACACCACAAATGCATTCCTCCAACAAGCAGGACATTTATTAATTATACGTTTTACAAGGTCTTTGATTTTATGGAAAAGCATTTTATTGTTCTCAAGACCTTAGGGCGAGCATTTGGAAGGATAATGATTGGCTTTTAACTTTTGCCAACTACAACACCTCTGGGCCTTTAGCCCATTCTTCCCATGAAATGAGGTACAAGCCCTTCTTAGGGTCAATGAGCCCAAAATCCCAGAAGATGAGGAAACAAAAGGGGAAGAAGTGTGGAAAGTGGTAAGAATGAGCAGGAATGGTACGATGGCCTTTCAAAGTTCCATCCAATAACAACCTTTTTCCCGAGGGTGACCTACTTACTAGGAAACCATGCCACCCACCAAGGTGAAACTAGGAAAAATGTATAATTTCCAAGCAAACGTTCCATAATCAAGAAAGGATTCTTTGTAGCATGTTCAAATCCTTCAAATATTAAAGTGACACTTACCATGAGACTGGACTTGTTAACTCATGAAGCAAGACCTACTGTCTTCTTGGAGCCAGGCCGATGTAGTGGATGCTGCTCCGTGGTAAAGTAGAGGGGCTCTGTGGGCTGTGCTAGGCATCGAGCTCTTGACACTCCACGTCTGCTACCTGTGGGCCTCGAGACATCATCTCCTTAGTTACGCCTAGACTGGGGGGGTAACACTGCCATGCGGACCTTTAAACTCTGTCTCCTCAAAAGTAGGAGAACTGCTAAAAATAAACATCTCTGACCAATCTCCTGAAAACCTGTACATACTCTCTATGAAGCAAGAAAACATCACTTAACCAATCCTGTATCTGAACTCAATGGGAACCATCTCTGGCTCACACAAACTGTCTCTGAAAAACTATCTGAATGCCAGACAAATAGAACATGCTGGCTCCTAACCCTCAACATTTACAAATGAGAAAATCCAGGGGTTAACATGTATCTAACATATTATAATGCATTTATATTTAAAAAAAAGGGAGAATGCCAAATTAGTTGCAAAATATATGAAAATATACATAGTTGTGCTACTTGTAGATAAGATATGATAAAACAAGATAATTCTATTAATGTCCAAAAAATGACCACAAATAGGTCAATTTGACTGCTAAGTAAAAAAGTATCAATACACTATGGGAGTGCAATGGCCACTCCTATAAAAACCAAAGACAGATCTATTCTAAGGTTTAAACTTTAAACTCTCCAGACTAGGAAAGAAAGAAGTGCTACTAGAAGTGCTGGATATATACAAGAACTGCTAAGGGTTTAAAAGATAAAAACAAAAGACTCCGTGGGGGGAAATGCCTTGGAGGAGGGCACAAGGGCGGTTCTTGTATCTATCCTCTAAAGAAGAGGATGAGATCTTGCTACATTATTATGAAGTTAGAAATGTCAGCCATGGTAAATTAATGATTCATCATTCAAGCATCAACCATCTATCAGTTACAAACATACAAATTCTTAAACCATATAATAGGAAGTAGACCCATGATTTATGGAATGAAATAGGCTATACGCCAATTGTCAATGTGATCAAAAAGTTATATTTACAAAGTAAGCCACTTGCATAAGTTTTGAAATGATAATTTAACTTGAATATGAAGACCGAAAGGTCCAAAAAATAAAATTTTAAAAAATTGCCTTTTCTTCATTTTCGTGGGAGCGCAGGGGGGGCATGGTTCTGGGATCCAGGAGTGTCGTACTCCCAACAGTGTCAGGGAGCGTGCCAAAAGGCCCTGGAGTGATCTCCCGATTTTCAGGAGTGCGCTCCTTGGATGCTCTTGCTTGGAGTGCGGTTCTGGGGTGGGAGCGCCCCCTATGAGGTCGCTCCAGGTAACGGTGGAGTAGACTAGGGGGTGCACCACTACTTTTATAGGCTTCCAACATTGAAGGCGCAGCATGCATGTGTTAGCTTCAGTTTTATTAAGCAATTTTCTAATTTTAGTTTAAGTCTAGGTTTAGTTAGGCGCATGCAGTCTAGTAGGTAGGGTGCAGATCTGAAGGAAGCCTTATCCTTGGAGCGCACTAATGTTACAAAACCTTTTTACTGTTATAAAAAGAAGGCAGGGGTATGGATTTTATTCATTCAGTTTTTGAGCAATGAACAGTGAATTAGTTTGCTGTTGTTTTCCAATTGCAGAGGTCATTTCAGAATTATTGAGAAAGTAGTAGCAGGTCTTGACAGTCCATCTATTGAGTTTTTGTTATATATTTTCTGCAATATTTGTTTATAGATTCTAGCATTATTAGAGTTTCTGTTTTGAGTGGCTTTCAATTTTCAGCTATCTAGTTTTCTGTAGGGGTTCTTCTAGAGTGCAGAATCTGTTTACCATGGTCTAGAAAATTTAACAGTTTCTTGGTAAAATTCTTGGAAAAATTGCCTAAAATGATTGTTAAAAGACTTCAAAGCATTTAAAGAGGAAATAAATTTGTTCATGTGATTTGTAAGACTTCATTTACTTGATGTATGCATATTTTTGGATAAGCTACGCCAAAAATTGATAATATGATATATCACTGATCTTTTCAATAATAATTGATTTTTAGACGAACCATGATGTTTTAGTAGATTTTTTCTAATTTATTCTTATCAGCAGTTTCTATATTAATGAATTAATAATTATATTATTGATAATTTTTTACATTTTATTTTCTCCTCCCCACTTCTTCTATGTATTCAGTGCTTGGGCAACATTTGTCACGTCTTTAGTTGTTTTCTTCCTTGATGATGGGTGGAGTGTTCACTTGAAACATTGAGATGTCAAATAATTTTCGAAGTAATTTATCCAAAAATATACATACACAATATGATGATATGTGAAACTTAACATTCAGAAATCTTGAACCTTTATATAGAGGATGTTACAAAAGAAGTTTATTTACCTCGCCGTTTCATATTTTCCGATTTCTAGCAAATTTTATGCTTTAAAATCAGATTTGGGGAATCATTTGTTGTTGATAATGTTTAATAGGCAGGTATTGATTCTGGTGGGCCAAGAGAGCCATGGCATGACTTGCATTCTAGAATAGATGGGCCTGCAGCGTATGATGTTCTCTATAATTTCGAGCAGCGGTGGACTAAGGCAGCAAAGCGGCATGGATTAAAGAAACTAAAAAGATGGAATGATGATGCACTACTCCAACTAGATCGACTTCCGGAAATCATAGGCATTTCAGAGCTAAATGCATTTAATGAAAATGATCCTGAAACATGGCATGTGCAGGTAGATGAGGCATGCTAATTAGTACTTTATAAATTTTTTTGAGTGATTTATTGCTTTGCTGACAGTGGTCATTGATTGTCAATTCCTTTTATATAATCTTTTGTGTCTGGTGTGAATCTCAGGTTTTCCGTTCAATTGACTCAGGTTCTGTTAAAGGCTTCCCAAAGGATGTAAACGAAGCTGAGACTAGGGTAGGACTTAACAATGATGATTATGATTCTTTTGTTAGGTTCCACCAATCTTTAAAGTAGGAGCATGATGACGTTTATTAATTTGTCTTTTTGTTGACAGAATCTAGTCTATTTAAAAAATTTGATCGTAGACATGAGCATACATACAGCTTATGTCGAGGCCATTCGATCTGCACAGCACTTCATTTATATTGAAAACCAATACTTCATTGGGTCATCATACAATTGGTCTGCACACAAAGACATAGGTATGTATGCATCCTGAGTTGTGCAAAAGGTTGCTGCTGTTGAAATTATCTATATACTTTCAGTTAATTATTTCACAGAAGATACTGGTCTGGGCTTTGAATTCAAACGAGACTAATAGCCATTAATATTTGGAAGGAATCAAATCATATATGATTATCACTATTAGTATTATTTTTTTTGGGAAATACTTCTTGTATATACAGAAAAATATTTACCAAGAGCTAAACAAAAAGCTGTATAAGAAAAATATATCATCTCTGCGCCCCACTTATTCCAGGTGTCGGGTTCTTTTATCTTCTGGAGCATTTGGACAGCATGGAAAGCTGTTGCAGGATTGGTTCATTGGCAGCGGGAGGGTAGCTGAGCAGGGTGGGATCTAGGTTGTCGGCCGATTTGGAGTTGGCAGACTCAAGGTTCATGTGTTGCTGAGTTGCCTTGGTTTACTATTAGTATTATTATATATTGGAAATGTGTTGAACTTGCACAGAATAGATTTAGCTAAACAATGATACACACATTTGCAGAGAGAAAAGGAGAAAGAAGAAGAAGGAGAGAAAGAATGAAAGAATTCTCATTAACCGTTGTGAATAATGAATAATTTACACATGATATACTCTGTATAACTCAATGAGTGCACACTGGAGAAGAACCAATGCACCATAGTGGTGGTCTAGAGTGATCTGGACACACACCAACAGTTACGGGAGTGAACTGCCACCTAGTCTAGTTTCTCAGGTAGTTACGGGAGTGAACTGCCACCTAGTTGAGTTAACTAGTCAACTAGTCTTCAGTTAATTGACTGAACAAAGAGTAGTGAGGAGTTAACTTAGGGAATCAAGAGTAATGCGTCAGTCTGGTGATGATCCCAAGGCAAGTGCGCATTAGCTGGTGACGATCCCAATGTTGCATGGTGACAAAACCAATGCAGTATCTAAACTCAACTCAACTAGTCAAACTGAAGTGTCAACTAAAAGAGAATATTCTCCAGGTGGAATATTCTCCCCTAAAATATAGAAGACTGGATAATGACTAATTATGACTATTAAACAAGGAAAAACCTTAGGAAAAAGAAATCCTAAGTGTGTGTGAAGTAACTCCAACACCCCCCTGAACATCACTATGGTGAAAATAAAGATTGGGTCTCGACAACGAGGCCATGTTAGGTACCCAAATACAAAAGATACACTGAAATAAAGTGAGGAAAGAGGGAAAACCTCATGGGAAAAACCCCCCCTCAAGGTACAATGTATGTAAAAAGAACTACAGTTGCTAGGCAACTGTGTCCTTCACTCCAAGACGACTTCGCAGAGAATGGAACTTCTGCTCAGTGAAGGTCTTGGTGAAGATGTTTGCCGTCTGTTCTGCTGAAGGACAAAACTGTAGGTCGATGATCCCCTCGTGTACTAAGTCCCGGATGTAGTGCATGTGGATCTCGATGTGCTTCGTCCGCTGCCTCTGAACTGGATCTTTGCAGAACTTCAGAGTGCTCTTGTTGTCACACCAGATGACGATCGATTGATGAAACTGAATGCCCAACTCAGTGAGAAAATGTTGTAGTCACATAGCCTGAATGGTTTGTTAACTACCCCTCTGTACTTTGCCTTGGCCGAAGATAGAGCAATGTCGGCTTTCTTCTTGCTCGACCAACAGATAGGCCCGTAACCAAGACTGAGTGAGTAACCAGATGTGGACTTGCGATCAGTGCTATCGCTAGCCCAGTCGGAATCAGTAAACTCTATGAGATGTAATGTAGATTCTGCTGCATAATGAATCCCAAAGGTGATGGTGCCCTGTACTTATCGAAGGATACGCTTCGCAGCCTTCCAATGTATCTCATGCGACTCCTGCATGAACCTGGAAACTGCGCCAGCTGCATAGGAGAGGTCTGGTCTGGAGTGTGTGAGATACAACAAGCTCCCCACTAGTTGTCTGTACATTGTGCTGTCAACCAGTGGAGTCTCCTCGCCATCCTCAAGTTTGACTCCTGGTAGGAAAGGAGTCGGAGCAGACTTGCAGTCTATCATGTGAAATCTCTCAAGGAGATCTCGTGCATACTTGGCTTGAGACAGTTTGATGCCTGATGCATCCTGACTGATTTTGAGTCCAAGGAAAAAGTGTAGCGGACCCATGTCCATCATAAAAAACCTGTCATGTAGAATCCTCTTGACTGCAACAATCACTGAAGTCGAGCAACCGGTAATCAACAAATCATCAACGTTCAAAACTAAAAGTAGAAGTGAATCAACCGTTCTGAGCATGTAGACATTCAGGTTTGATTTACAACGTACACAGTTCTGTGACAACAGGTAGGAGTCCATCTTGGCATACCATGCTCTTGGAGCCTGCTTGAGGCCATGAAGGGACTTCTTCAGTCGACAGACCAAAGATGAGTCTTGCATAAATCCCTGGGGCTGCTCCATGTAGATCTCCTCAGAGAGATCACCGTAAAGAAATGCATTCTTCACGTCCATCTGATGGACTTCCCATGCTACCGCAATGGCAAGTGCCAATCGTATGGAATCCATCTTCTGTTATGAACATAAATATACATAAATAGATATTCATAACATATTAATTAATTAATAAATAATAATTATTAATAATGAAAGGACATGTCTCAAAGAACATGACTATTGATTAAGGGCATGCCTGCGTGGGTATATAAATACAAGCCCTCATCCTCATTGTAATCTCATTATATCTTATCATATTTTATCTATTCATATTTTATACATTATTCCTACATGGATTATTATGTTATATTCCAAGTATTTTGGATAATTCTTGTGTGAGCGAACTTTGTTCGTCTCATTTGGTATCAAAGAAATTAAGGATGAAAAGTTGGTATCAGGAGAAGAAGCGGTGTTTTCAAAAGTTGAACAAGAAAATCAAGGTCTCAAAGAGAAATTAACCGAAAAAGAGGGAGAAAGCTCTTGCCTAAGGAACCTTAATCAGAATTTACTAGAACAAATTAAAATCTTAAAGGATGAAAGAAAAAAGAACCTAGAATAAAAAAATAAAGTCGGCAAATCAGAAGATGAAGAAGAAAATTTACGCCTAAGGGTTCATAATCAAGATTTATTAACTCAGATTAAAAAGTTGAAGCATGATAATAAGACTTTACAAGAAAAGCTAGAGCGCAAAACATCATTAGTCGATAAGGAAACGATGACATACCCAATCAACCTTACAACTCAAAAGGAGGCAAATCCAGCTGATGTAAAGATGTTTTCAAATGTCGAGGTACAAACAAGCCAAAAATATCAAGAAGACTCAATTCCAAAATTTAATCAACAAAAAGCTACAAGTATACGAAGTAAGGATCGAGTTGCAAGGATGCCCTATCAACATCTTAATCACAAAAATCGATACTTTAGCCAGTCCTTGTATCAACAGAAACAAATGACCAGTATGTCGAAGAATATTACTTCCACTACAAGTGATGCTCAAAATAGAAGTTATCATGGGAGTCAAAATACATCAAGTTCTTTCCAAGAACCCTATAAACTCCCCATGCAGAAGATCGAATTAGGATGGGCATACTCCTTTACAATGCGACAATTCTGCTTAGCACTTAGAAGATCCTATCGTCTCCGGTCCTCAACGATTACTAACTCAATAATGAAGAAGCATGAGACAATAATTACAAGCTAGAGCAAGAGATAAGTCTTCCATAAAGTATGCTTTGAGGACAAAGCATTTTTAAGGGGAAGGCAATGTTATGAACATAAATATACATAAATAGATATTCATAACATAATAATTAATTAATAAATAATAATTATTAATAATGAAAGGACATGTCTCAAAGAACATGACTATTGATTAAGGGCACCCCTGCGTGGGTATATATATTATAAATACAAGCCCTCATCCTCATTGTAATCTCATTATATCTTATCATATCTTATCTATTCATATTTTATACATTATTCCTACATGGATTATTATGTTATATTCCAAGTATTTTGGATAATTCTTGTGTGAGCGAACTTTGTTCGTCTCATCTTCACTACTGGAGCGAAGGTCTCATCATAGTCAATACCATGAACCTGCTGAAAGCCTTTGGCGACAAGCCTTGCTTTGTATCTGCTGATTTGTCCATCCGCGACGCTCTTGGTCCTGTAGACCCATTTGCATCTGACAAGTTTCCTCCCAGAAGGAAGGGGAACCAGATTCCAAGTCTGGTTCTTGAGGAGGGAGTTGTACTCCTCGTGCATGGTGGATTCCCAAAAGGGATTTCCAACAGCCTCGCCGTAAGACTGTGGATCTGAAGACTGAACCAAGAAAAGATGCCTGGAGGGCAATGGTTCAGTGGCAGTGAGTGCAACATGAGGCTCCTCAAAATCAGATCGAGTCATCCTAGTATCGGTTGGATCACCAACGAGATCCCCTGCATCCTGAAGAGTAGTTTGTGCCCACTTGGGCCTCTGCTCTGGTTCTACAACTGCATCTGAATGCTCTGAATCTGCATCTGACTGTACTGACTCTGAATCTGAATCATTTGAGTCCTCTGAATCAGAACTCTCGTCCGAAGAAGAGTCGACATGTGCATGCTCATCATCTCGGACAGGTGGAAGAATGAAGGTGTCTGCATGCGGCTGCTGAGGTACATGCGAGACACTTTCCTTGAATTGGACACTTCGCTCAATGATGAGCTGGTCCGAGGAAAGGTCAATAAGTCTATATCCCTTTACATCGTCGGGGTAGCCAACAAAAATGCACTCAGTGCTCTGTGGATCAAGTGACTTCCTCTTTTCAGAGGGAATCCGAGCCCATGCACGTGAACCAAAAATGCGAAAGTGGGTCACTTCCGGTTTGAGGATGCTCCAAGCCTTGTAGTGGGTCTTATCCTTGACAAATCTATGGGGAGATCTGTTTTGGATGTATGTTGCACAATTAAGTGCTTTGGTCCATAGTCTCTGTGGTAGAGACTTTGCATGCAACATGCAAGATGCCATCTCCTTTAGAGATCTGTTTTTCCGCTCAACAACTCTGTTTTGCTGCGGAGTATAGGGAACTGTGTGCTGCAACTGAATCCCTGCCTCATGGAAAAGGTTATGGATCTCATGATTTACATACTCTCCCCCGTTATTAGTTCAGAGGACTTTGATCTTCTTTTCGGACTGTGTCTCAACCAAGGCTTTGAAATCTTTGAGGTGTTGAAAGACCTCGGATTTTTGCCTGAGAAAGTAGATCCATGTAAAACGTGAGAAATTGTCAACAAAAATGAGAACAAATCTCGCTTCGCTGATGGATGGATGCGGAAAGGGACCCATAAGGTCACTGTGGATCAGATCTAAAGGTGCGAAAGCTCATTGAGACTTTCCTTTGTCGAATTTCTCTTGAGGGTCTTTTCCGAGAACACATCTCTCACATACTCCCTTGGAGAAATAGATGTCTGGTAGACCATCAACCAATCTTTGCTTGCTAAGCTGTTGCATGTATCTGAAATTCAAATGTCCAAACCTTTTGTGCCATATCCTACTACTTTCATCAGCATGAGTAAGCACTAAAGCAGAATCAGGTTCAATGAATTCATAAAATGTATACAATCTAGACTGATGATTTACCTCACCGGTAGCAACCCTGGAGTTGGTTTGCATGTCGTAGATGTCCACGGAATTTGGTGTGAATATGACTTTCTTTCCAGTGCCGGAATTTGTCATCTGATACACAGAGAGAAGGTTGACAGAAAGTTTGGGAATGTGCAACTTCCAAGCTTCCGTTGATGAGTTCAATCCTTCCTTTGCCAGTGACTTCGACAGAAGAGTTGTCCCCCATCAGAATAGGAGGACCTTTGCATGCATCCAAAGAAGAATATACTGCTTTTGAGGCAGCCATGTGATGTGATGCTCCTGAATCTACGATCCAAGCATCGAGAGAGGAGTTGATGGCAATCAAGGCATGGCTAGAATTGTCTTTCTTGGAATTCTGATCTTCTGGCTTCTTCTTCTTGGCACCCTCGGGGATGCGATTTCCAAGGTTGTTTTGCTGAAGTATTTGAGACATCATATCTATTTGTTTTTGCATGCATGCGGATTCCGAATGGAATCCTTTGTGACGGTACGTGCATTTCTCCCCTTTTCTTCCCTTTTCCCCTTTGGATCTGGTGACATCGGTGAAGGGTTTTGTGTACCCTTCCTTTTTCGGATGTGCATGAGCTTTCCGTTTATCTTTATCTTTAGATTTCTGATATTTGTGGCTGCCATCATGCACAGTGAGTGCATGCGCCCTTGGGCCTTTGATTGTGCCCATGTTGATGAGCTTGGTTTGCTCTTGTGTCAGGGATTCGATAAAGTCCTCAAGAGAAGGCATCTTCCAGGTGGCTCCAGAGGTGAATCTGACAGAATGGAATGTGGATACGAACACAGAGAATTCAGGACCAAGCTTGGAGAGAATGGAGAGAACCATTTGTTTCTCCTCCTTCGATTTATCAACCCCGCAAGCTTTGAGTTGCGACAGTAAATTCTTGAATTTTGTAAAGAAATCTTGTATATTGTCAAAGCTTTTTGGATCCAATGTGAGCAGCTCCACCTCCAGCATGTGTCCCCTCATCTCATCCTGTTTTGCAAAGAGCCCTTCCAAGGTGGTCCAGGCTTCATTGGGAGTCTTACAGGAAGATATATGAAAAAGGAGATCGGGAGAAATAAGACTGCAAATTGTTTCGAGTGCTTCATCCATGCGATTTAAATACTTGGATTTTTTTATGGCTGATGTCGGCTCTGTATTTGTATTCAAGGTTAACCTGTACAACCCTCTGGTTCAGAGATGTATGGCTATTTTCTCCTTCCATGCAAAATAGTTGTAAGGTGTAAGAATGAATTCTTTTTGGAAATCCATCTTTCCGCTGTCTTCAATCTTTTGTACCTGCAAAATTTTTTGGTGTAACTTTTGCTTAGCAGTCTGTCGGCTCTGATATCATGTAAATGTGTTGAACCTGCACAGAATAGATCTAGCTAAACAATGATACACACACTTGCAGAGAGAAAAGGAGAAAGAAGAAGAAGGCGAGAAAGAATGAAAGAATTCTCATTAACCGTTGTGAATAATGAATAATTTACACATCATATACTTTGTATAACTCAATGAGTGTGCACTGGAGGAGAACCAATGTGCCATAGTGGTGGTCTAGAGTGATCTGGACACACACCAACAGTTACGGGAGTGAACTGCCACCTAGTGTAGTCTCTCAGGCAGTTACGAGAGTGAACTGCCACCTAGTTGAGTTAACTAGTTAACTAATATTCAGTTAACTGACTGAACAAAGAGTAGTGAGGAGTTAACTCAGGGAATCAAGAGTAATGCGCCAGTCTGGTGATGATCCCAAGGCAAGCATGCATTAGTTGGTGGTGATCCCAATGTTGCATGGTGACAAAACCAATGCAACATCTAAACTCAACTCAACTAGTCAAACTGAAGTGTCAACTAAAAAAGAATATTCTTCAGGTGGAATATTCTCCCCTAAAATATAGGAGACTGGATAATGACTAATTAAGACTAATAAACAAGGAAAAACCTTAGAAAAAAGAAATCCTAGGTGTGTGTGAAGTAACTCCAACATATATTACAAATTAATAATATTCAACATTCAAGGGAGCATAGGGTGGAAATTGAAGAACATGCTGCTGCTAAACATTGGAATCTGTTAGCAGATACAGCAAAACTTTGCTGAAAGGCTTTGGATGAGGAAGAAAAGATTTGGATTCTGATCAACCTTTTAAAACTCATTTACAAAAGCCTGGCTGGTATGAAATGACTCAAATGAGAAAGGATAACAGAAAATTTCTGCCCTTTTAAGACATCATAAAGATAATAAAAGCTAGAGAAAGTTCCCTAGCTTCTTTTTCTGCACAACTTATAAGATTATAATTAACAGAGGGTGAAATCTTTTACAAAAAGAAGGAAATAGTGTAAATGCATACAAAATGAGGGAAAAATCACAGATAGAGGGGGAAAGAAACACAGCATAGTTGGGTTGATCATGTAACTACTGTAATAATTATTTTTTGATGTTCATATTAACTCAGAATGGATATCCTTACTATCTTCAACCCAACTTCTTGATGAACATTACAATAACATTTTTGAGAATATCATAAACTGTTTCTACAGGTCTCTTTGTAATGAGGCCCTATTTTCACGGAGGATCCACATTGAAATTGTTGGCAAGCAGATGCCCTGTATCTTAGTAACTTGAAAGAGAAACGATTGATTCCTTGTTTAAGAGCTGTCCTTTCTTGAAATATATTTAGCAACATTATATATCCCCTTAAGAAAAATGAAAACAAATTGCTGATCCTATTATTACATTTATTTATTTTCTGGAAAACTGGGACTTATATTACAGAATTACAAAAACAGATTAAAATATTAAATAAGGATATACTTCTCCTTCCAACCCATGGCGAAGAGTTAGAAATTGGACTGCAGATCCTCATCCACATCTCTAATATACTTTCTTAGGACAAATGCTTTAGCAGCTACTTGAATTGCAAGTTCATCCATTAACCTATCACTTACTACATTTCCACAAGAACACTTGGTACCTTCAAATGTATATTTACTATGGTCAGTCCACAGGAAAGGAGAGCGTGGCCAGTCTAAGCAGCGACCAATAAGGGTGATAAAAATTTGCACACAAAGAATCTTACCAAGGACTTCCCTCCAGTGCAAAGGGTGTTACAATGAAACAAAGAAATGAGATGAAGTGTCCTTCCAAAGAGATTTGGCAAAGCCGCAGTCCCAAAACATATGCTTCAAATCTTCCTTTCTCCTGTGCTGCACACAGCATCTATCGATAAAGCCTGTTCTGGCTAACCTATGTTTTCCTGGCAAAGCATGCAAGAGAACAAGCCAACCTGGCTTGATGACACAAGGTGCCCTCCAAATAGTGTCAACTGTTTTCAGCCATTTGTCCTCTAAATCTTTTAACTTCCATCTCTGATTTGTCTCATAATCAACTGATGGTCTGTGTCTGATTAACCATACATATCATGGGTATCATACCTATAAAGGAGCTTGCCATTCGCCCATAATATTTTTTTCCATATTGGTTTTGGACAGTTGGAGGGTACTTTGAATCTCTCCCCTGGGAAATAATGTCCATAATAACATTTTTATATTTCTTCTTCTTCTTATTATTTGAAATGTGTCATATATTACATCATTGAGCAGGTCTTGGAATTTTGCACTGTGACAATTAATGCAAATTTAGAAATTTGACCTCAACCTTGAGGTTTCCCGGATCTATTTCCTGTGAGATTTCAGCCTTAGGGATGAATCTGAAATATTAAATTACGGCACCAAATACTTTACTTCTCCTTGAAATGAACAAATTTCATTAACTGTAAAAATATCCAACATAAGAAGGATAATAAACAGAAATCCATATAGGACAAATTATATATAAAATAATGAATAAGGTATGAATGAATGATATGGAAATTTACAATGATGAATGACCTTGGCATTTATAGGCCTCAAAGTGGCCTTTCATGTAAAGCTATGTCTTTACGTGATACACCTTTTGATAATTATCAATATCCTAATTTCTTATCATTATTTAGATATATATTATGAATATTATTATTTTATATACATAACATTGCCTTCCCCTTTAGAAATGCTTTGCCCTCAAAGCATATCAATGGAAAACTTTTGTCTCTTGTTCTGGCTTGGAATGCAATCTAATGATTCTATGTTGTTTTGAAGCTGTGATGGTTGACGATACAAGATGATATGATCTTCTAAGTGTTGAACAGAATTGTCGAATTGTAAGAGGGTCTGACCACCTTAATTTGATCCTTTATAGAACATTGTGCTTATAGTATTCCAAAGATGAACTTTTATTATGAGACTCAATAGTACTAGCATCGATATTCTTCAGAATATAGGTCAATTGTTTTTGTTCAGATGAATGTTGATATATTGATTGGTTAAGTTATCGATTCTTGTGATTAGTGTTAATTACTCTAAAACCAGCTATCTAAACAAACAAATCAGATCTAGATTACTTTATTGGAATTATTAACTCTTTAACTGCAGCGGAAACTAGAAAAGCAATCACACACAGTAAACAATTTATTTGCTCTTCAAGATCAGTTCATCATTCAAATATCATCATAACTTACAAGAGCTCCCCTAACAGAGAAAATAGCTCTGAAAGAGAAAAACCACAAATCACTGCAAACCTGAAAATTACAATGCCTCGTAATCCGTGCTGCTGATCATAGAGGCAGTCTGTATGGCCTGTACGACCTGCTGTATGGACGGGTCTGCTGTTGTAATAAATGCAGCGGCTCACACGTGTGGCCGGCTCTGCTGTTGTACAGATCCGTATGGCCGTACGGATCTGCTATACAACCTCTGCTGCCTCGATTTGCGTGCATCAGTTCTTCTGTTCTTTGACTTGTTGCTGCTGCTCTGTCTTCTCCCTCGCCAAGCTGAAAATCAGATCTCTAATTTTCTCATTTACTCACGTGACTTGTGAAGTAAATGCTCTCTGTGTCTTTGTCCTTTGCCCTCTCTGCCTTTTATAAGATTGAATTGAACCAAATCCCTAATCTCAACGGTCAAGATCTAACCGTGAGATCAATGGCTCTCTTTTAATTAATTTTCCAAGTGACCCAACTTAGTCACTTTAATAAAAGACATTCACTTTATTAATTAATCAAGAAAGTGAATTCTAGAAAAAGCACAGGATACATTTAATGATGATTTCCACAAATAGACACCCTTGCGGAAATACCTGTCCGAGCTACAAGTAGACAACATTTACTCGAACTATACACCTGTGGTTTATTCCCCCAATAATTTTATAATCAAATAGTCCTGTGGCTACAATGGTCTTTGGTTTTTCCTGTACTCTGCCAAATGAAGGCACTGCCACGTTTCTGGATACTTTGTTTGCAGATTCCTTCTGCAGCAGAAATGGTTTTTTTGTTCTTTTCACTTTGTGAGCCCTTGTAATATTTGATGTTAAGCAGCCGAGTAACTTCCACGGAAGTTAGGCACTGATCTGCAAGTTTTTCTGTAATTTGAGCAGTTTTGCTATATAGTCAATATTCCATTTCAGTTCAGCAGTGGATCACCTCTTCAAATTTGCAATCGAATAATCTTCCTTTAACTCAATTTTCTGAACTTGACCAAAGGCCAATCTGTGGTCAAAGACGGATAATCAGAGAAACCCTGAAAAGATGGAATGTGGCCAAAAACCAGGTCAGACTGGGTCTGGAAAATGTGGCCAAAGACTGGATCAGAAATGAGCTCTGATATGAATGAAATGAACAAAGTTCATTAACTGTAAAAAATATCCAACAAAAGAAGGATAATAAACATAAATCCATATAGGACAAATTATATATAAAATAATGAATAAGATATGAATGAATGATATGACAATTTACAATGATGAATGGCCTTGGCATTTATAGGTCTCAAAGTGACCTTTCACGTAAAACTATGTTTTTACATGATACTTTACATGATACACCTTTTGATAATTATCAATATCCTAAATTCTTATCATTACTTAGATATATATTACGAATAATATTATTTTATAAACATAACATCTGTCTTGTTCTTTCTTCTTACCCTTATCTAGGGAATGCCTCTCTCAAATTCACTTATGGCCTTGAGCCCTTTTGACTTCTATCTTTTCAGTATAAGGCTTTGTTTCATTTTTATTTTGAAAATAGTTATCATTCATTGCTCTCCAATTCTTTATAGGGCTTTGTTTTACTTACTTTTTTCCTTGTAGGGTTGATCTTCGAATTGGGTCCTTTTCCCTTTTACTTTTCTTTTATTAACTTTATCTGCTTGATTTCCAAATTGGGCCTGTTATCACAGGATTTGTACTTGTGCAAAGCCCTCCACAAGATTCCAATCTTGTGTAACAATTGGAAGTGTCTACCACTATCACCTAAATAGAGACTTCCCTCGTTTTAGTGATGGGAGGAGGTCCACTACAAGGGAGGCTTCCCTGGTGACCTCAAGGGATCAAATAGCAAGATTAGTCGAGCCTACAACCCCCTATCTTGTTCACCCGATGGTTAGAACTTAGGTCTAGGAGAGGAAATGAAGGAAACGAGGTAATTGTTTCACCTGTACGAGACAATAAACAATTTGAAGCATAATATAGACAATTACCAAGTTATAAAGCTCAAAGATGATCTCTTAGACACTAGATGATCAATAAATGCAATGGCTGTTGCAAATTACAACAGTAAACAAGTGTACAACAACAATTAATATTTTGCAACAAAAACAATATATAGTACTAAAAAATGTAGCAATTTAGCATGAAAACAAGCTTTCAACATGTACAATATTATCCAATTGCTAAATGAAATTTCTGAGTATCTTAAGCCACTTTTCCAAATGTGTATGCAACAATTTAAAGTAACATTCAATGGTTGTAGCAAACTTTTGTAACAACATCAATAAATAACATTTGTTTGGTAAGATTAAGGTTAGAGAAGCTAGTAAGATAGTTGAGAGAGAGCGTATTAATTTTAAATGCTACTTTCACCACAACAACTCTAGATTAGTGCCGTTGTCCTCTAGGGCTTATGGAGTCAAACACGCACAGCCTTGAAGATTGAACTAGATGAATGAGAAGGATGAGGTCTAAACCATAAGGTGCAAACACTCTTGGGCCTTAGGACTAGACCTTGAAGAAAATGGTTCCTAGGGTGCAAACACTCTTGGGCCCTAGGTGTCGTTTTCCTTCTTCTAAGTCAACTAGATCAAGAATCCAAGACTAAGGTTAAAACCCTAAGGTGCAAACACTTTTGGGCCTTAGGTTCTTATTCCTAGCAAAGAATGCTTTCACAAAACTTGGACAATAAAACTTTTGAAGGAGAGAAACACTAATGTCTCCTTCCTAGGGTTTCAACAAGATAGTAACATGCAACAAGATAGTAATCAACACTTTAAACATTAGAAAATGACATGATATTGCAGAAATTACTTACTTCTCCAATGTTGCTAGGCTAGAAAGAACCCCTAGTTGCAACAATACATCATCCAAGAAAGCAAGAACATCCACAAAAGACCCTCCTCCAAGATAGCGCATGAGATCAAGAGACAAGAGAGAGAGAAATAACGAACATTTCTAGAGTTATGCCACTCCAAATGAGTGAGGAAGTGATGATGAAAAATAAGAGGAGCACTCACCTTATTTATAAGGAAACCCTAGCACTCCAAAAGTCACCAAATGTGAAAAGACATCTCTTATTGGGGCCGACCCCTCAGATTTTCCTTTTAAAATGTCAAAAATGCAAAAATAATACATAGATGGCCACACATGTGGTGACATCATGCCCCCAATGGGCTGGCAGGGCCTCTCCAAGGCCACGTGTTATCGCCTGAGGTGCAATTGTTGTGGAAGAATGCTACATCCCATCTCAAAGTCATCACTGGCATCTAAGTGGCAACAAACCCATCATCTCTATCAAACCCTAGCATGAAGTCATCATCTAAATGCTCAGCGTCCAAGGTGCAAGGGAGTGGCATCCAAAGAAAAGAAGGTTGTGCATCATCTCTAGGTGTCCTCCAATCATCTCCCTGTCCAACGTCCTCCATCCAGTGTAAGATAACCTCTGAGGTGTAGAGCCCAGGGTGTGGGCTTTCTTCCCATCTTTGTGCCACCATGATCAAATCTGTCAAAAATCAAGTCAATCTATCTATTGTCCAAGGTCTTGAAGATGTGAGAGCCCATGTCTGAATGTGTCAAGTCATTGGGTGACTCACTGCTCTGCATCACACGTGCCATATCCTGCAATAAAGGCACAATGTCGTGGGTGAAAGCCAGGGGTGTCCTTCAAAGAACGATGTCAGGGGCATCCAAATCAAAACAGAATATGAAATCAAGTAAACCAATGTTCATAAGATATAGTAGTGCTTAAATCATGCAAAGTAAGTTGTTACTTAAGATATAAGCCGCATGAACAATTCACTTTAGTGTCCCCTTCAAATATCACACCAGCTCAAGACTTTATGTAAGTTGGCAAGTCTAAATATGAGAGGGCCTTCATCAAACCCTATTAGGTGTGCCAACCAAAACAATGAAAGAAAATACCTAGGTAGAGGGATATGTCCTGGGGGAAATAATGAAAGAAAAGAACCCTTCAAGAGTAAGTGTGATAGTGGTATGTGTTGGACATACTTCATGGCTTATGGTTGTTAAGTTTTGAGCTATTATTAGGTTCCTTTTCAATTTACTAGATAACAATAACATAGGTAGGATCACTAAGAGAAACACAATCACAAGATACACAACATTTATCTTGGGAAACCCTCATGGGGGAGAAAACCCAACAAAACTTCCTTAATATAGATAGCCAATACAATGCCAAGAGAATAAACCAAAACACTAGAGAATATCCAACACTGAGCAATGCACCTCTCTCTTCCTTCTCCCAACTGCATCTCTCCAAACTTGTGCACTTGATGAGTGAATGAGTGAGTGAGATAATGAGGCGTTGGCTTCCTTTATTTATACTGGCTGGCAGGTGCTGGAAAGGTGTCTCTTCACTGGGAAGGGCCGACTTGTCTTCTTAGTAATTAAAATTTAAAACCACTTTAATTAGGCCTGGGGGCCAACTTCTTAATTTGCATAATACAATTAGGGTTTGACCAATCCACAAAAGGGATTTGGTCAATTACAATGCCCGACATGATCAATCTACAAAAGGGGATTGATCTAATGAATAATGACTCAATAATAAATAGAATACTCTTTGTAGTTACAATATTTCAACACTCCCCCTTAACAAGAAGGGTATTCTACAACATCATCAGGAGAGAGAGAGGGAAACAACATCAACAACATTTGGAACACTGACTGGCATATCTATAAATCATCAGAATTTTTTCTCATCATCAATATCATCATCCACAACAGGGAGCTGGAATGGCATCATCATCATCTGCATCAACATGGATTAGTATAACACTAATACATCATCATCATCAATAGCAACACGAGGTTGATACAACATCAACAACATCAACATCACAACACGAAAGCTGGAGCATCATCAACATCAACACTAGGTTGGAAATCTTCAGCACGAAGCTGACATCTCAACAACATCAGCGCGAATCTGGAAATCTCCAGCACGAAGCTGGCATCTCAACAACATCAACACGAAGCTGGAAATATTCAGCACGAAGCTGAAAATATTCAGCACGAAGCTAGCATCACAACAACATCAACACGAAGCTGGAAATCTTCAACACGAGGCTGGAATCACAACAACATCAATACGAAGCTGGAAATCTTCAACACAAGGCTGGCATCAACATCAACACGAAGCTGGAAATCTTCAGCATAAGGCTGACATCAACATCTTGTGGTACTCTGACAGATCCAAAGGATCTGCCTAGGAATCAAAAGATTCCCTAGGATACAAAATCCTAACGGAGCTACCACTACTGACCAAAGCTAGCCTATACATGCATAGGTACTCTGACAGCCCGTCCTTACGGACCTTCGGGATTTGTCCAGGGATGATCAATCCCCTAGGATATAAAATCCTAACTGAGCTACCCGCTATTGGTCAGGATACCATAGTATCATCAACACTACTCCCCCTTTCGAGGGAGGTCCTTTTAGACCATACCAAGCTTGTCTCGAAAGTGCTCAAACTTTACACGAGATAGAGGCTTGGTCAACACATCTGCAACCTGTTCATCTATGCGAACATAATGGAGCTTTATGGCTCCTCTCTGCACCATATCATGAATGAAGTGATATTGGATCTCTATGTGCTTTGACTCATCATGGAACACATAATCTTTATACAATTATGGTTATCACATAGGATCACGGTGGCTTCCATCTCTAGATTAGATAGATCTGTCAACATCATCCGAAACCATATGGCTTCACCACTGGCGGAACATGATCCAATATATTCCGCTTCTGCCGTGCTGGGAACAATATTGGATTGCTTCCTACTCTGCCATGAAGTCATGGCTGACCACAGACTGAAACACCATCCTAAAGTGCTCTTTCTATCATAAATACTTCCAGCTCAATCTGAATCAGTATATCCATAAAATCTGAACATCTCTAGTATAACAAAGACCAAAGTCCAACGTACCCTTAAGGTATCTCATCACATGTTTTGCGGCAACAAGGTGAACACGTCTGGGCTCTACCAGATACTGACTCAAGGTGTTCACAACAAAACATATATCTGGCCTGATATTCGTCAGATACATCAACGAACCAATAATCTGTTTATACAGAGTAGCATCAACCAACTCTGACGAAGTATCAACCAGGAGCTTCAACTTTGTTTCCATGGATTTACACTCCAACATATCAAACCTCTTCAGTATTTCAACTGCATACTTCCCTTGGTTAAGGAAGATCTTCTCCGGGCTCTGCCGGACCTCAAGACCTAAGAAATAGTGCATTAGGCCAAGGTCTTTCATCTCAAATTCTGCAACGAGCTTCTTCTTACCATCAGTGATGAGCTTTTCTTCTCTAGTTAGAAATAAGTCGTCCACATACAACAATAATATAACAGGCTCATCATTCATAACCTTGAAGTAAAGGTTAGAGTCAACTTTACTCTTGGTAAAGCCCAAGCTCGTTAGGAAACTATCAATTTTTCCATATCAAGCTCTAGGAGCTTGCTTCAACCTATATAGAGCCTTCTTCAACCTGTAGACCTGAGTCTTTCTGTCTTCAACTTCAAATCAAATTTTCACATCACTTTGTACCAACCTGGTACACTTGTTCAACTGCAACTCAATCTGCACAGTCATGTGCTAGTTCTATGTGCTTTCTGCAAAGCACTATCTGTCTCACTGTCTGAGAGTATGTCCTCTCCTCTTTCTGCAACTATTCCTTCTGGAACTGGGACCCTGTACTTGCAGCTACTCTGAAGCTGAGAATGGTTGTTCCATTCTCACTGTGACAGCTGAAATCTGAGAGTAACTCCTCTATTCCATCATGGCAACAACTTCATCTGAAACTGAGAGTGGCTCAATAACTGATACTGAAGGTAGCTCTTCTTCTTTCATGGAGGTAAGTCTATCTTTTATTGTAGTCAAGTCTCCATGATCCAGCTAATGTACTGAACCAATTGCCACTCAATTTTAAATATGGGGATTGGTCCCCCTGCATCTCATACTATATATGAATCATGGTTGTTCTGGTTGTCTTCATGAATACTAGAACTATTTCTTCAATTTCTGGAGTAAGTGTCTCATCATAGTCTTCTCCCTCTTGCTGGGAGAATCCTCTGGACACACATCAAGCTTTGGACATCTGCAACATGCTTGATTTGTTAGATCAATCTTGGAAGTCAATATTGACTTCTCTTCTAGTCTTATGGAAAAATCTGTATCCTAGTCTTTCTGACTGGCTTCCTTCTCTGTCACTGAAACAAGGGAATCTTCCCAGGAGATTTCATATCTCCCAGAAGTTTCTGAATCTACGATCTAGTCTTCTCATGGCATCTATCTCCCAGTCCTGGAAGTTGTCTCTTCATCTGATCCTTTCTGAGATCATGCTTACTCTCGATTTCTTCTGAGTCTACAGGGACTTCATCATCTCTTATGGGGTATACTTGGTGTTGAATGCCAAGTCTAAATATGAAAAGCTGAGTCATACTTCAAGTGAATTTTGCTCCCTGTCAAGGTGGCTTCATTATCCTTTGAACAAGTCTACTGTGAGTTCTTGTTCTAATGTCTGGTCATCTTTGGAGCCTTCTGCTCCTTACAATCAATCTCCATATGAAATATTCTGGATTTCAAAAGATAGCTTCTTCTTCATCTTCTTTGGTACATGAATGTATATGGTTATGTACATAGTCTGCTTCATGTCTCATCTAATCTATTGCCTTCTGCAACCTTCACTGTAGCTTTCTCAGGGTTATCACCTGTGACCTGAAACAAGGTCAACAAAAACAAAAAGCAAGAATAATACTCTTTTGATAATAGTAAATAAACGAATAATTGTCCCAGTAGCTCCTTTAGAGCTATCACTTGTGACCTGTCTGAAACAACGATCAAAAGTAAGAAATACAATACGAAATGAGATCAACACTCTTCTAGTGTTGTGATAAAAAACATTCATCCATGGTAACCTGGAACCAACACAAGAAGTTTCTCCTAGAGGAGATGTTAGTTGTATCTGGTAATTGATTACATTAAGCATTTATCTCAATATGCTCACATGCTGCCAAGTATAACACTTTTCAAAGATTGCTACCTCAACTATAGTGTTTACTTGTAAAGGGGTAGTTATCAACTTGTCATGTGCAACTTTGAATCTTATCAACTTAATCAATGAAACCTGGAACTTGGAGTTTTGTCCTAAAAAATGAGTGTGTTGCTTTTCTTCCAAGTCTCCTTCACTCAAGATGACAAGTGCTTTCTTCAACCTATCTTCTGTACAATATACTATCTTGACAGAAAGTTGGGTTAGAGAATAAACTCTATGATCTCAACTTTAATCAATCTAATACCTTGACTTTAATTTTGACCAAAGGCTAGTATGATGGTCATAGCTTCAACATGCAACCTAGATCAAAATAATTTCATAACACATAGAGATGCATATCGGATAATCAAACCTGGGTTGCATTATTCCTCTGAATGTGTTGGATCTTGAGATCCTTATGGATCTATGGCAAGAGATCCCTTCTCCTGCAAATACCCTTTAAAGCTTAACAGTTTAAACATATGTGAATACATACCTCTGATAGTGTTTGAAGGTAGTGGCACCATCTGGTAGCAATGGTAATAATTACCAACTCTTAAAAACTTCAAGGGTGACTGCAACTAATATTTCAATTGATACTCCAACTACAATTGGTACTGCAACTGATTCTGAAACTGCGAGTGCAATTGCAACTTAGGGTTTTATGAGAAAACCCTAATTTTGAAACTTCAAATTTTGAAATTCCGATCCAGGGACTAGATGCGCTAGGCTGAGGCGAGTTTGTTGGAGCTGTTAGATTTCAAAAGTTTCAAGATTTTCCCCTTGAAACTTGACCCATGGAAATTTGGACTGGCACTGGTTTTGGTTTCCTGGTTTTCTGGTACTAGTCAAAACTAGGATTTGACTTTCCGGAGTATCTGACCACTGAAAAGGTGCGCTCAAGGTGCCAAAGAGTTCCCTAGGCTAGGGTGCACTTTTCTAGATTGTTTTTAGGCAAAAATTCCTCTCCAACAAAAAGCCCTAATTTTCTTGTACAACAACAATGGCATTTTTGCTTATCCAGTGAAAGGTGCTCTCATCAGCTTAGCTCTGATACCATGTTAAGTTTTGAGCTATTATTAGGTTTCTTTTCAATTTACTAGATAACAATAACATAGGTAGGATCATTGAGAGAAACACAATCACAAGATACACAACATTTATCCTGGGAAACCTTCATGGGGGAGAAAACCCAACAAAACTTCCTTAATATAGATAGCCAATACAATGCCAAGACAATAAACCAAAACATTAGAGAATATCCAACACTGAGCAATGCGCCTCTCTCTTCCTTCTTCTGCCAACTGCAACTCTCAAAACTTGTGCACTTGATGAGTGAATGCATGAGTGAGATAATGAGGTGCCGACTTCCTTTATTTATACTGGCTAGCAGGCGATGGAAAGGTGTCTCTTCACTGGGCAGGGTCGACTTGTCTTCTTAGTAATTAAAACCACTTTAATTAGGCCTGGGGGTCGACTTCTTAATTTGCATAATACAATTAGGGTTTGACCAATCCACAAAAGGGGATTTGGTCAATTACAATGCCCGACATGATCAATCCAGAAAAGGGGATTGATCTAATGAATAATGACTCAATAATAAATAGAATACTCTTTGCAGTTACAATATTTCAACAATGGTGTCATTGAATCCATTTCTATGAGTGCTTTTGTGGAGGGTGCACTTGCTCTTGAGTTACCACTTTTTAAGTGCTACGTTTTCCCAAACCCCTTTATCTGCCTTTTTATTTGTCTTCTTATCATATTGCAAGACCCCTTTTATAAGGTTTCAAGCTATAGCATCACTGCTTGGGATTGGGGCGAATGCGGAAAGGGTAGAGCTTAAGTTGGACTGGCTTTTGAGAATCCCTTGCTATTATTCCTTTCTTTCTTTAGCATCATTCTTTTATTCATCAACCTTTGGGCCTTTGGCCCCTCTTCTCATGAGAGAATGGATCATTACCCATTACCGATGTTTAGTATACTGCGACAGGCTCCAAGATGGAAAGTGTTAAGTATGGTGGGGAATGGAACATTACCCTTGTGAGGGCCCCCCAGTAGTCCTCCTTTTCCGTGGGTGGTGACAACACATGACTAGGGCACAAAAGCCGACCACCATGGTGAAACAAGGCAACAAACGTAACTTCTTGAGCGAGTGATCTATTATCCAACTTCAACCAATGATCCTCATCCACATGCCTAGTAAATTAAGCACAATACTTCGCATGAAAAAATGACTAACATACCTCACGGTGACGCTGGCTTACCATCTCCCATACATTGATTTGAATGGATGTGATGAGCTTGGCTGATATGTTGTAGAAAAGGCAATCTAAGGGGGTCTGTTGGGATGCTATCTATGGACATGTCGATCATCATCATGGTCGGGATCGTTATCTCCATTATGGCCATGAGACATGATCTCCTCTAGTTACCCCTAGGCATGGGGGGTAACATCTAGCTCCGACATGGGGACATGTGCTCATCGTAGAGTGCATGAGAATATCAACATCTCTGGTTGTCCAAGACCTGCAATCTTGCACCCACTTCTAACAACACTAGCACTTTAGAAGTATAAGCCGGTGGATGTGATCCACTGGGGTTAGTTGTAAATCAAAAAATCATGTTGGAAAGAAAAAATTCACTACAACTATACATGATAAAGTAATGATGAATAATGCAAGTTCCTAACATGAATGCATAATATACAAAGGAAAATGCAAAGTATATGCAAGAGAATGCAAGACTACACTAAGATGAATGCATGATACATTCATATATACAAATGCAATGCAAGATGCAAATACCCTACCTAACCTACCTAATCTATAGTACTGTTAAGAAGTCAAGACTCCTCCCCATGATGGGGTTTGAGAAGGGATCTACTAATAGATAGTGGAAATCTCCTTCCCTCTAACATGGATATATAGTAGGAATCATTGATGAACTTCTTTTCAATCTTGTAGGGTCCTAGCCAAATTTCATCAAACTCCTTGTATGTATTAGGCTGGCCTTTCCTTTTGTCCCACACACTAAGACAAACTCTCCTTGTTTATAATCCTCCTCCTTGGGATCAATCGTTTCTTGACTTGCCTTGGCATCTTGCTTCAAGGGAGGGGGGTGGAACTTTGTTGTAAGGGTATCTTCTTGGCCCATTTTACTTATCATTTCTTTATCATCTTTCTTCAATATCATGATGGAGCCAATCACTTTGTCCTTGTATTTGTCTAGTTTCTTTTGATAGTCTTCCTTTTTGGGCCATACTATGTCATCAATATCATCTTCTTGGGTGAAAGGAAGGTCATCCGAGTCAAATTCAAGGGGGGATTAATCCATAAATTCTTCAAGGTGGTCTTCTTCTAAGGGAATATCATCTTCTAGGTCATCATCAATATCTTCAACATGGGCCCTTGTCATTGGTTGATTATATAGAAAAACATGAGCTTCATCTCCTATAGGTATAGTAGCATAAGATAAATCCATCTGCAAGGTGCCACCCAATGTTGCAACTCACTTTCTAGATAAGTGCATTCCCTAAATGTCTGGTATATTGACGACCACGATATCCATCACAAAGAGTATCTCAAGGTATCTCGCAAGGCGAACTTCTACATTTTCTATCAAACCATATGTATTAATGGTCTTGGATTCGATCCCACAGACATTCCCATAAGGTCTCGTGACTTGCAAACCCAACTATCTCATCACTTTCAAAGTCATAATGTTTGTAGGCGCCTTGGAATCCAACATACAGTTGTTTAGCCACTTATTATTTAACTCTAGGGTGATGTAGAAAGGAGGATGCTCCTCATAGTATGGTTTGCAATGATTTGCTTGAATCAGTACAGGGGGGTCTCCAGGTTCTCCCTGTACCTTAAAGAATTTCTCAACTTTGTTTCTTATTGAAGGAATCTTAATCATTCTTGTGAGAGGTACATGTTATCGCACAAACTTTAGGTTGGGCAAAGCCCGACCCAAACCACAATATGGCGACAACTAAGAGAACACCTACCCACTGTCACCTTAGATAGGTATTCCCGTCACTTTAGAGATGAAGTGATCACCTCAAGGGGGGAATCCCGGTGACCCTAGGGGGAAATGACACGGAAAGTGAGATGGTGAGATGAATGCCCCTATAGGTCAAGTTGCTATATGGAAAGAGAGTTGGGAACAAGTCTCAGTAGTGGTCAATGGTTGCCAAGAAGTTTAAGCACCTGCGGATGAAGATAGTACCTGCGTGAGACACAAGGAAAACTAACTAAACGAGATATATGTTAGGTGGACAAGCAAGTTAAGCTTGCTGTCCCTATTTGCAGCAGTCAACATAGATATATATCAGCAAGAAAGAATAATAAGAGCTGCAAATAAAGTTGCTAAAAGTCTAGTTAAGGATGCAAGAGACAAGCTAGCAATAACTAGTTTAACTCAAGAATTGATGCATGCAACTTTAGGAACAAGATAAGGCTGTCATAAACAAGTAATGAAGAGATAATTATCAGCTTTATGGCTGTAGCAAACAAGTTGTTACAGCAAAGAAATCAACCACCAAAACTTGCCAACAATCCACCCAAAAAGTGCACTGAGTCTAGTAGAGGATAGGGGGAAACTGTTAGCAACTTCTGACGGTTGGTTTGTGAGTAATTAAGAGATTTGTATTAGGGTTTTTGCAACCCTAATGGCTGTAGATTAAATGTTATAACAACAGCAAGAAGCACTTAGCAAAATGAGATGCCCTAGTGGCTCAACCAAGCATATAGAGCATAGAATTGATTCCAGTTTAGACAATCTCAAAATCTCGAGTTTTCATGTTAACCAATGCAAGATTTTATTCCTCCAATGCAATTAGATTAGTGCCTTTAGCTATTGGGTTATGGAGTCAAATAAAGAGTAAGCTAGCAATGTTATCTTCTTGGGGGTGTAAACCCTTTTACTCCCAAAGGCAAGCAAGGCTAACTAGGAAGTACTAGGAGGGTGTAAAAACCCTTTTACTTCTCCTAGTAAAACCTTATGCAGCAAATTATTCTAAGATAAAAATGATGGATATGGCGGGGTTGTAAACCCTTATACTCCCCAAGAAGTCTAGCAAATCACACTTGTAACCAAGCAATCAAGCAACAATAAGATAGATTCCTTACCTAGTCCAAGCAACAACAAGATAAACCTTCTTTTACGAAGATAATCCACCACAAATGCAAGAGAATAGCTCCAAGATAGGCAGCGCACTACTTCTTCCACCAATAGCCAAAAGAAACCATAACAAGAGCACAAGAGATAGAGATTGCCCAAAGAGGGCGCAAATTTCAGCTAGGAGTCTTCTCACAATGGGAGAGCTATGATGAAAATGAAATAGACTTGATCTCTATTTATACAAAATGTTCCAAACATAGATTGTCCGCCAAACTTAGGGTAAAACACAAGAAAGGGGTCAACAACCCTTATCTTGCCCCTTCACAAAAATATTATTATTTAATTCATACTTTACACATAAGAGAAACCCTAAAAACATGACGTCACCCCCTTCTTGGGCAAGCACTTCTGGTCAATTCATTGAGTTGGAGAAGGAAACGCTAGGCCTCCAAAGGCCAATGGTCTTCAATCCATGCCTCTCTTCCATGATCCAAGGGTTCTTTCCTTCAAAACGTGCCAAGTGTCCTCAATCACCACCAAACCCTAGCCCTAGGGTGACGTTAAAGCCTCAAAAGGTGACATTTTGACTCTCTTAAGCAAATCGTTTGGCATGAAGGGGCTGGGTAAGATCCTCCAAGGTGTCCTCTAGGCCTCCAAAGGCATGTCATCATCATCCCGAATGTGGGCCCTTGGAATCCAACCTGTGGGCTTCGAGCCCCATGGAAGCCCAAGCTGGGCTTGTTCTTCCAAAACTGTCCACCAGCTAGGTCCTGCGAAGACAAATGGATACGCCCTCCAAGGATCTCAAGTCAAATGCATCATGACGAGTAGATCAAATCAATAAATGAGCCATCTAAGCATGTACATCCAAACCACCTCATCAAAATAAATCAATGCTCAAAGACCCTATGCAATTTGCCAAGTTTAGGTATGGGAGGGTTGACAAAATGATCTATTGGGTGAATCGTACCTCAAGTTTAGGGTGTTTCCCAAGGGGACTTCCTTCTAAGTCATGTGGATGAGGTGTCATGGATGGGGGAAAACTTTTGGGCATCGGGTTCATGACATACAAGGGGTTGTTGTGTCTCATCTATGGGTGCCTTTGTAGAGGGTGTGTTGCACCTTCGTTTTCAATGCAACCTTTTTCCAAGCCCATTTACTTCCTTTTATTCTTTTAAGATGTTTCCAAGTTGAAGTGAAGGTGGGGCTTCTACCTAAGCATGAAAAATTGTGCCCACCTTGACTCTACCCTGGTCACATTATGCTTCCCCAAGTTGAAAACATGTGTGGAGATTCTACGTAAGCATTAAAAACAGTGCCCACACATGCTCTAGCTTGGTTGGCATTTTGTATTAGTCATTTTTCACGGGTCCCATCAGTTTTTATGAGAAACATTTCATTGTCCTCGAGATCCTTGGGCGAGCATCTACAAGGTTAGTGATTATCTTTTATCTTTTTCCAACTACAAGCCTCTGGACCTTCAGCCCCTTCTTCCCATGAAATGAGGGACAACCCCTTTTTGGGTCAGTACACCCGAAAATCCCAAAAGATAAAGAGATGAGGGGATGAAGTGTGGAAAGTGACAAGTATGGTAGGAAATGACTCGTTCACAGGACCTCCCAGTAGCAAACCTATCCCTAAGGGTGACCCACTTGCTAGGGTGCAATGTCAACCACCAAAGTAATAGGGCAAAGAGCATAATTTCCAAGTAAACGTTACATAATCAAAACAGTAATAGATGCACCAAACTTAAATGCCTCAAATATTGAAATGACACTCACCATAATACGTGGCTTGTACCTCATGGAGCAAGACCCAATATCTTTCAGAAGCCAGCTGATGTGGTGGATACCGTCGTGATGAACTTGGAGCTGTAGTGACGAGGTGGGTCTCTGTCTGTGCAAGTGTACACTGCTGGTCAGGCTATCTCTCGGTACTCCATGTCTGCAACCAGAGGGCCTCGAGACATCATCTCCTTAGTGATCCCTAGGAGTTGGGGATAACAATACCGATACATTTATCTTTGCCAAGAGGTTAGCTATGTCAATGTTTAAGTCTACATCATCATTTCTGGGCAATGTTGAACTAGGAGGAACACTATCTTTGGATGGTGGAGGAGGTCTAGGCCGAGGAAATCTAGGGTCACTCAGAGGAGCTTGGGGCGCATTCTTTTGTCACTTGCAGTTCTTTCTTCCTAAGCCTCTCCCTTGATTCTTCGTCCATTTGGCTCAAGATTTCCATCCTGGCCCTCCTAGCAGCCTCTTTCTTTCCTTCCTCAAGTTGCTCTGGTATGAGATTGAAATATTCTTGGGAAGACATAGTGAAGCTAGAGTCCAAGGTACCGAGAAGATTCATGTGGTCAGGCCCCCCGTCATTATTCCTTGGGCACTCATGTTCATAAGATATAGTAGTCCTTAAATCATGCGAAGTTGTTACTTAAGATATAAGCCACATGAACAATTCACCTCAATACCCCCTTCAAATATCACACCATCTCAGGACTTTATGTAAGTTGGCAAGTATGAATATGGGAGGGCCTTCATCAAACCCTATTAGGTGTGCCAACCAAAACAATGAAAGAAAATCCCTAGGTAGAGGGATATGTCCAGAGGGAAATAGTAAAAGAAAAGAACCCTTCAAGAGTAAGTGTGATAGTGGTACGTCTTGGGTTACTTCATGGCTTATGGTGTCAATGAATCCATTTCTATGAGCGCTTTTGTGGAGGGTGCTCTTGCTCTTGAGTTACCACTTCCTAAGCGCTATGTTTTTCCAAACCCCTTTATCTGCCTTTTTATTTGTTCTCTTATCATATTTGCAAGTCCCCTTTTATAAGGTTTCAAGCTATAGCATCACTGCTTGGGACTGGGGTGAATGCAAAAAGGGTAGAGCTCAAGTTGGACTGGCTTTTGAGAGTCCTTTGCTATTATTATTTTCTTTCTTTAGCATCATTCTTTTATTCTTTTTAGCACCAACTACAATCAATCTCTGGGCCTTTGCCCTCTTCTCATGAGAGAATGGATCATGACCCATTACTGAAGTTTAGTACACTGTGACAGGGTCCAGGATGGAAAGTGTTAAGTATGGTGGGGAATGGAACGTTACCCTTGTGAGGGCCCCCTAGTAGTACCCCTTTTCCCTAGGCCGTGACAACACGGACTAGGGAACAAAAGCTGGCCACCAAGGTGAAACCAGTGTTGTATATCTCTCCGATATATCTCCGATATTCCGATAAATTCCGAGTTAAACACCTGTCCGATATATTCGAAATATTCCGAGATATTCCGAGTTAGACCCCTATCTTGCGACATTTACCGAGATATTCTGATATTTTCCGTCGATGTCACTGAGAAGTTATATTCCAGACCCTCGCCGACACTTTCCCCGAGACGAGATATACAACATTGGGTGAAACAAGGCAACAAACTTAACTTCTTGAGCGAGTGATCCATTTGTTGATGTTTTTGGTAGCATCGGACAGGTACTTCCACATTGGCATATGTTTTGCATGTGGAAGTTGTCGAAAATATTCTAGTCTTGAGTTTACTTTAGTTAAAAGGAATTAATTAAAGTAAAATTGTATTTATTAGTGAATTGAGTTATTTAAGGAACATGCATAGCGTGCAACATGTAATTTAAATCTTAAGTGAGTGTGAGAAGTAATCTCAATCATAGATCACTTTGGAGATTAGAAATAGATTGTAACTCATGATTATAAAAGCAAGGCTAGGAGGAGGATGACACTTTTGACGAGAGGTCGAGGTCAAGACACTTGTGTTGAGGGAGTTGACACAGTCGGGACTTGTATGAGATACACTTGTGAGAGACTTTGAGAGGAAGTCACTTTGGTGAGAGACCAAGGTTGAGGATAACAAAGAAGGACTTTTGCTAGTGTAAGGAGTGTAGGAGCAAAGGACTTTTTCTTACACTAGAGTGAGGATATCTCACTGGTTGGGTGAAGAGAGTTCATCCAAGTATTGATGAGAGTGTTGGATCACAAAGGATCGTGATTCAAGATCTTGATAGGTGGAGAAGGACTTTCATCTAGATGTCATACAGGTTAGGGAGGAGAGAGAGTAGAAGCGTCGCATGTGGGTTTCAAAGGACAAAGACAAGAGGAAAGCATAGTGCCGTACATAAGTGGTCGTATGGGCTTTCCGTACATATCTGCGGGTCACAGAAGGGAAAGTCGCGGATATCCACAGGTCACAGAAGGGCAAGTCGCGGATGTATGCGGGTCACAAAAGCGCAAGTCACAGATTTCTTGGGAAACGTGCTAGAACAGGTCGTACAGTAGCACATGAGTTTCCAGTTTTGTCTACAATGTATACTTCTCTCAGTGGGCCATTATCCCTGTTAGGGGAGCCCTGATTTGACCTTAATAAAAGCATCATTGGACTAGTTTTCCCTTCATGGTTTTTCTAGGGGTTTACCCGAAAATAATGGTGTTCTTATGTGCTTGATTTGGTTTCCTTGTTTATGCTTCCACTGCGTGTTTAGTTGATTACTCAGCTGTGCTTTTAGTAGATAAAGTGATTTTATTTTGAGCTAACTGTCGGGTATTGAGTAGAGTGGTGAAAGATCAACATGGTATTAGTGCATACCAAGGGTTGAATTTGCTTGGGAAAATTTCAACATGGTATCAGAGCAAGGTTGCTCTTGGAGGAAACCAAGTGCATATGGTATCGACAGATCTATGAGATCAGAGTGACCAGGGGAGAGATCGATTTCAGATCTAGGGTTACAAGAGCAGATTTTTGGGATCAAGAGTGCTGAAGTGGTTCTTGAGGACTAAGCACAGATCCATAGGAGATCTTAGCAGATCTATGAACCAACAGGCAGAAATCAAAGGACAGATTTATTAGAAACAACAATATAGAGGTAGTTTCAGCAGGGTGGTTTGCTGAGCAATGGCAGGAGGCCGGGCAGTCAACAAGGAGATCTTAGATAGGTGGAGAAGGACTTCCATCTAGAGATCTGAGCCACATGAGAGCACATAGGAGCAGAGATGGACTTTTGCACATGTGTCTGTGTCATCTACTTAGGAGCAATGATTGAATTTTGCTCAATTTCTTGAGCCACGAAGGACAGTGACTCAAGGGGATCTCAAATGGGTGAAGAAGGACGTTCATCCAAAGATCAGAGGATGAAAGATTTATTACATTCAGTGACTCATAGACAGAGCAAAGAATTATTTTTTCTCAAGGAGATCTTAGACAGGGGTGAAGAAGGAATTTCACCTAGAGATCTAATTAGTCCAAAGGAGAAAAGAAGCCATAGGAGCAACCAGAATAGTGCCATGAGCAACAGAAAGATCTGGTAGCAAGGACAGATCCAGGTAGCAGAGGAATTGCAGGTACAGGATTTTACAACAACAACAAAGGTGCTCAGTTGCAAGTGTTGGCTATTTCTTAGTTGACAGAAGACACACAAAATGAGTGAGTAACATCTCATTGAGTGGATGGAGCAGGACTTTCATTCAATTGTCTAGAAAAGGGTTCGAGGAAAGGAGCAAAGGACAACAAGGGAGATAGAAGCTAACCAACAAGATCGAAGGATTGATCTTGAGGTTTGTAGGGCTTGGCTATTTGTTGATTTGTATTCATCAGGTAAACCATTATCCCAGGACAGAAGCACGAGAGTTGTTCAAGAGCTTCACAGAATTTGACTTAGAGATGCATGTAGAACTTGGTATGGGGACCAAGCATGCAGTGAAGGGATTTGGAACAATGCCATTCTTGATGGAGTTAGGAGGTGTTTTGAGAGTACACGTTGTGCTATGGGTGCCAAAACTCAAGAAGAGTGTGATCTCAGTCTCAGTGATTGAGAAGAAGGGCAATGAGGTATTATTTCGAGATGGACAGGTGCTCATCATGCCCAAAGGATCTAGCTCAGACAAAGCAACTGTCTTTGGAGTTAGAGAGAGCAACTTGTATAGGCTAAAGGGCCAGCCTATGCGAGCAATGGCAACTAGCGGTGTGGTAGAGAACAGGGAGCAGGTAGCTCCGAAGGCTGAGCAGCTCAGAGGGAGTCAACCTTCAGGTTCAAGTGGGAAAGAGCAACCTTCCAAGTCTGTCAAGAAGGAGTCATGGTATGAGATGGCCATGCAGGATGCTCAAGAGCATGAGACTTCTAGGAGCATGTTTAGAGGCAATGAGTCTTCGAAGACAGGTCAGACCATCATGGCAGGGATAGCTTATGTGTCAGAGGGAGCAACCAATCAGGTGGACTGGAGAGCAGGCATGGTAGCGAAGATAGAGCCAAATCTAAGTGGGAGAAGTACCTTCCTCGCTAAGAGGGAGTGTTGATGTTTTTTGTAGCATCGGATAGGTACTTCCACATTGGCATGTGTTTTGCATGTGGAAGTTGTTGAAAATATTCTAGTCTTGAGTTTACTTTAGTTAAAAGGAATTAATTAAAGTAAAATTGTATTTATTAGTGAATTGAGTTATTTAAGGAACATGCATAGCATACAACATGTACTCTAAATCTTAAGTGAGTGTGAGAAGTAATCTCAACCGTAGATCACTTTGGAGATTATAAATAGATTGTAACTCATGATTATAAAAGCAAGACTAGGAGAAGGAGGAAGACATTTTTGACGAGAGGTTGAGGTCGAGACACTTGTGTTGAGGGAGTTGACACAATCGGGACTTATGTGAGATACACTTGTGAGAGACTTTGAGAGGAAGTCACTTTGGTGAGAGACCAAGGTTAAGGATATCAAATAAGGACTTTTGCTAGTATAAGGAGTGTAGGAGCAAAGAAGGACTTTTGCTTACACTAAAGTGAGGAGATCTCACTGGTTGGGTGAAAAGAGTTCATCCAAGTATTGATGAGAGGGTTGGATCACAAAGGATCGTGATTCAAGATCTTGATAGGTGGAGAAGGACTTTCATCTAGAGGTCATACAGGTCAAGGAGGAGAGAGAGCAGAAGCAACTGCAGGTGGGTTTCAAAGGACAAAGACCAGAGGAAAGTAGAGTGCCGTATAGTAGTAGTCGTAAGGGCTTTCTGTACATATCCGCGGGTCATAGTTTAGACAGTCGCAGATATCCACGGGTCACAGAAGGGAAAGTCACGGATGTCCGCGGGTCACAGAAGGGAAAGTCACGGATGTTCGCGGGTCACAGAAGGGAAAGTCGCGGATTTCTCAGGAAACGTGCCAGAATAGGTTGTACAGTAGCACAAGAGTTTCTAGGTTTGTCTGTAGTGTACACTTCTCTCAGTGGGCCATTATCCATGTTACAAGAGCCCTAATTTGACCTTAATAAAAGCATCATTGGACTGGTTTTCCCTTTGGGGTTTTTCCAGGGGTTTACCCGAAAATCTTGGTGTCCTTATGTTCTTGATTTGGTTTCCTTGTTTATGCTTCCATTGCATGTTTAGTTGATTACTCAACTGTGGTTTTAGTAGATAAAGTGATTTTATTTTGAGCTAACTGCCGGGTGTTGAGTAGAGTGGTAAAAGATCAACATGGTATTTAGTGCATACCAAGGGTTGAATCCGCTTGGGAAAATTTCAACACCATTATCCAACTTGAACCAATGATCCTCATCCACATGCCTAGTAAATTAAGCACAATACTTCACATGAAAAAAGGACTAACATACCTCATGGTGACGCTGGCTTACCATCTCCCATACATTGATTTGATTGGATGTGATGAGCTTGGCTGATCTGTAGTAGAAAATTCAATTTGACGGGGGCTGCTGGGCTGTCGGACATGCCGAACATCATCATGGTCGGGATCATTGTCTCCATTGCGGGCCATGAGACATGATCTCCTCTAGTTACGCCTAGGCATGGGGGGGTAACAGGGCCGATCTCTTAATGGGGCCCCTTTTTCATCTTTAGAACCATTTTCTTTCTTTCGGGCCCCTTTTTTGCCTTTCAAACCGTTTTCTTTCCCGATGGTAACATCAAGTCCGATCTCCTAATCGAGCCATTTTCATCTAAGTCTTTATCTTTTCCCCTTCTCTTTTATTTTTCTTCATCTTGATATTCTAATCAAGACACCTAGTATTTGTTTCGATTTGTTTTTGAATCCTCTTTTCCCTCTCGATCTATGGATTGGGCCTCTTTTTGGCATTCAAATCTTCTTTGTTCCTGATCCACCAATTGGGCTTGATTTGTAAATGGAGCCTCTTTTTATTTATTTTTATTTACAAGTTTTCAAAGTTTGAGGCCGATTTTTGAATTAGGCCTTTCTTCCATTACTTATTTCCTTTGCTTGATTTTCTTCAGTGGATTTTAAAATCGGCGTTGATCCCTTGATTGGGATTCTTTTATCCTTTGAATCATTTATATCCGCGGTCACAAAATTGGTCCCAATCTTTGAATCAGACTAACTATGTCTCTTGATCTCCTGTTGGCTTTCTCCATTTGAATGTTTCCACCCAATCTTCTGATCAGGCTTGCTTATTTCTTTCATTTCTTTTCGAATTTTGCACTCGATATATGAATCGACCTCGTTTTGTAATCTCTTTCAAGCATTTTGTATTAATTTTTTGGGCCGATTTATCAATTGTTCCAGATTTTACAATTGAGGATTTTCTTTCTACATGTTGGTTCAAATTTTTTTCCTGATCTTTGATCGGGCCTAATTTCGAAATTGGGCCATTTTCATGATCAACGTTCACAAGGATTTTGATCTTGATGCACCATGAATGAAGACTATATTATAAGAAGATTGACAAGTTGTGATGTCCCGTTCCCAAGAGTAGGCCAGCAGGGAGTGATTCAGTAGTCTATGTGTTCCTGTAGACTATAGTCAGGCACAAACAGGGAACAAGATGGAGAAATAAGGGTGTATTGATGGCTAAACGATGAATTAAGCCAAAAAAACTTAGGGAAAGTCACTTAAGCCTAAGTCAACGAAGAATTAGAATGAAAAGGTGCTAAAGGGGGACTTAATTAATTAATTATTCACCTTAGGAGGAAAAACGCCTAGGTGAATTAGATTGGGAATGGTATAAAGGGAGGAATTTGACCTAATTCCTCATTATGCATTGTTATGATTTGATGTTGAGAGCTAGAGGAGGAAGAGAGTCGACTTTACTGTTATGTGGATTTCTGGAGGAAACCACCACCATTGATCGGTTTCGGTGTTGAGAGACACACCCTAGCCCATCGGAGATGCCATCCATGTATTTCACCGTGCTATTCAGGAGTATCCAGTTGCAGTGTGCGCAACTCAGCCAGTGAGGGCGCAAGTCAGATTGAGGGTTTGTGGAGCTGCACGAGGTTCGAGCTGAGATTGCATTTTCCTTCTGACCCAGTTGAGATCCAGTCAGGGCGCTTAGATTGAGCCACTTTCCATTAGATTCTGACGGTGGAATCTTGCAGGGTGCATCATCCAACCATTTAGGGCGCAACTCTTTCGGCAGGACATTTGAGGTAGCAGATGGAGCATCAGAGCAGATCCGGGGAAACCCTCCCGACCCAGTTCCGCATTTGGCGAGACGATCGTTTTGAGTCCTATAGCAGCTGATTCCGTTGGAGGAATCATTTGGGGTGCAAACCCCCCAGGGGTCGAGATCCAGTGCCTCAGAGACCAGATCTGATATTTGACACTCATCCATTTCAGTCTAGAGGCCAAGGCGCTTCTATTGGGACAATTTCCAACTCATTCCGACGGGTCTAACCTTCCAGACGAGTTTTCCAGCTTGTAGCGGTTACCATACTTCTCCAGAATCGCCTATTTTGTTGATCTATCTGTGCACGCATCAGATCTGCCTTCATCTTCTGATCACAGGTATTTTTATGCTATTTGCTTGTATTCCAGTGACGATCCATGAGATCTAACTGGCGACTATACTCTATATTTCCAGTATGTTATTGTATTTCCATGCTTGAGTCGCATAATACATATTATTGGGCAGTTGATGTTCTTTATTTCCGCATGCATCCTCTATATACTGTTTAAACCATAAATATACAACGTGCACATGCAATAACCATAAACATCTCAAACACACAACTAAAACGCATCCAGAAACCCCCAGAGTATCAGATTTGAAGATAAAACGCATCCAGAAACCCCCAGGACAAAACATTAGATCAGTAGTGTTATCCACCAAAGTTGCACTATGGTGAATTTCCACTGAGCCGCCAAAGTTTGAACATTACTGTTCAAAATTCAGAAGTTCAGAAATTCAGCCGGTCTAAAAGACCACCTGGTTACTTTACATTTCCATAAAAATTGTAATAAGAGGTGTTGGCATGATGAATTTGTAAAAGGTCTTAGCCACCTCAATTCCTAAGCGTGAGTTATACTCTGGAGTGTTTTTTCACTTACTAATTATATTTTGCCGCTTTTCAGGC
>SNQJ01S0054186.1:6513-27045 GCA_010110895.2 Picea sitchensis | reverse complement strand
GTAGTGAACACATCGAGTAAATACATGGTTGAGTCGAGGTAGATTCATATTTGTTTGCTGTAAAGCATGTGCTCCGATACTTGAAGGGCATAGTACATCATGGATTGAGGCATGTAGGAGATGGTGAGTTGATGTTGCATGGTTTTGTGGCTTCTCATTGGGCTGGAGATGTCAGGTGGCAAGATGAGTACTTTAGGGATTTGTTTCAGTTTGGGTTTAGGTATGATATCTTGGTTCAACATGTTGATTTTTCTAATTTCCAGATCTGGTAATTATTGCCTTATGATTTTCAAACAGATTTTAATACCATTGTTATCATAGATTAATTACACACTGGAAATTTCAATTGAAACAAATGGCAGCGTAAATAACAAAATCATAGAGAGATAGCCATGCACAATAGACACAAGATTTATCTTGGGAAAACCCGAACTCGGGAGAAAAACTCAACAACTTTTCTATAGAAGAATTCAGTCCAAGATATTACCAGTACATCGCCATCAATAGCCAAAATACCATGCAAGAAGTATCTCCCCAAAGCCTAGCGTCTACAAGAGCCAGCGTCTCAATAAGATAGCCAAGATATAACCAAGAAAAGGCTTCTTCAAGCCTAGTGCCTCTCCAAGTCTAGTGCATACACCAAGAGAACAAGAACTTCAAAAAATAGCGAAAATCTCACTACTACAACTGGTAATTGGCAAGTGCGCCCTTGAGGAGAAGAGCTGTATGTGTCAAAATGAAATGACTTTGCCTCTATTTATACTTGTCCAAGTGCCTTCTTTTCACTAGTGGGGTCGACTCCTTTTGGTCTTCAATATGCTTTTTGGGGCTTTTGCAATGTTGTAGATGGGTCTTCTTGTACTTCTTGGTATTTCTTCTCTTCTAAAAAGTTGTCCTTGAGCCTGGTTGATGTTATCTTCTCCGACATGCACCCAATTGATGTATACTTCTCCAACATAGCACCTCGAGTCTCTGTCAATCCTTGTCAAGTCACATGATCAAGGATAGAGACTACACCTGGGCTTTTCTCCTTAGCCAAGTCACATGGCCATTTGAGGAGAATGTCTACCCGATGCTAATACATGGAGAACATCAATGCCTTAGGCCATTCTCCTTAGCCAAGTCACATGGCCATCTGAGGAGAATGTCTTCCTGATGCATTTGTACCTCGAGTCTTTGTTGATCCTTGTCAAGTCACATGATGAAGGATAAAGATTATGCCTGTGCCATTCTCCTTAGCTAAGTCACATGGCCAATCCGAGGAGAATGTCTGCCTGATGCTGCCCAAAACATCAACTCCCTCTCAGCGAGGGAGACATTCTGCATCGCGCCAAGCTTGTCTCTGGAGAACCTTGAGTATTTTTATCACTCCTTGTCAAGTCGGCATGACTAAGGAGAAAGACTACGCCTGGGCCATTCTCCTCAGCCAAGTCAACATGGCCATTCTGGGAGAATGTCTGCCTGATGCTACTCATTAGTCCATCGCCTTGGACATAGGCTTGGTGAGAATGTCCACAATTTGCTCATTTGTGGATATGTATTGCAGCTTAACTGCTCCCTTCTGTACCATGTCTCGGATGATGTCCCGCAAGAAGCTTTCGAGGCCACACTGCTTCACTACTTGCGACAATGGTTGCGATATACTTCGTCTCTGCTGTACTGAGTACTAGAGTAGCCTGCTTCTAGCTTATCCCATAAATCGTAACTGATCCCAAGCCGAAGTAGCACCTCGAGGTTCTCAATTTGTCTATTGCACTCTCTGCCCAATCATAATCTGTATATCCTTGCAGCCTCACTTCACCATCTGAGACAAACCATATCCAACTGTATCATGCCGAAACCTCAGCAGATGCTTCGCTGCAACCCAATGGAACTGCCTTGACTTCAACCAAATACTGGCTCAGGGTGCTCTCTGCAAAGCAAATATCTGGCCTGGTATTAACCAGGTATATCAAGGATCCAATCCATTGCCTGTACATCGTGGGATCCACCAAATTTGAATTTGAAGCAGAATCATTTAACTTCTTCAGATTTGTCTCCATAGGTGTAGCCATGGACTTGCAGTCCATCATATTGAACCTCATCAGTATCCCTTGACTGAGGAAGATCTCATCTGATCTCTGTCACACCTCTAATCTCAAGAAATAACACATCTAGTCAAGATTCTCCACCTCGAACTCTGAGGTCAACTCCCTCTGTCACTGAAGCAAACCCTGCTGTCCAATCTGCCTCACTGGCTTCTCCCTCTCTGATTGAGGCAAAATCCATACCCCAGTCCTCCCGACTGGCTGCCTCCTCTGTCACTGTAGCAAGTCTACTGAAATAAGGGAATCCTCCCAGGAGGTCTCACATCTCCTAGAAGCCTCCTGTCTCTGAAGCTTCTGTCTGGCCTCCTCAACTTATAACATCTGTCTGTCAGTCTTTGAAGATGTCTCTCTCCCACCTGAACTCGAGGGGGAACTCCATCTAAATGATCGACTCTCCCTCTGGGCCAACTGACTCTCTTTGAGATCAGGCTCACTCTGAGTTCACATGTTCCCTCTGAAACTTGAATCCCTCTGAGTCTGTACAATCTCTGGAGCCATCTGCTCCCTCTGCATCTGCTGACCTCCTCTGAAGTCTGATCTCCTATGAACTATCCTGGGAGGTTGCTCCTCCCTAATGGATCCTGAGGGCGGACTCCCTATGAGCTGGTATTTGGTGGGGCCGCCTGCCTCAGGTGGAGCCACCTACTCCTCACAACTGGAAGGTTTGGAATCAATGATGTGACTGATCAATGGCATATAACTCGAGAACCTCTGAGGTCGTTTTCTCTCCCTGAAAGTACCACTGGAAGCTGCATGCCTCTTTGCATCCTGCAAAGTGTCACGAAGCCATGCTGGCCTCTTCCTGGTCATAGCAACATCTCTAGGTAGATCCACTGGCTCTGCTGGCTCCTCCTGATAGTCTAAAGGATGAACAACTGGACTAGAGGGATCTGTACCTTCATCCTTCAGAGCCTCCTGCTCCTCACTATCAATCTCCATATGAGACTCTCTATATCCCACAAAAGGTACCCTTATTTCCAAAAGGTTCTAACTTCGTCCTCTTCGCCTTCGGTGCATGGATGTATACTGTCATGTTTGGACAATCTACTCCATGTCTCAAACCAGAGACCATCTGACCTGTTGCCACCTGCAACCATCAATATAGCTCCCTCTCAGAGCTATCACATGTGACCTGCCCGGAATAATAACAAGAACAAGGACATGAACAAGAACGGTCGTCATTATAGCTCCCTCTCAGAGCTATCACCTGCGACCTCCCTGGAACAAGAGAAAAAACAAAAGACAAGAAAAACACTTTTCTAGTGTTGTGACAAATTATTCCTCCATGGTAAGAACAAGAACAAAGACAAGAACATATCCATGGTAACCTCCATGGCATTTAACCTTGTTCATGGGGTTACTAGAAGAGATTAATTCAACTAGCAAACAAGTGCATCATTAGTATTAAACAATGAGCATTTACATAATGATCATCGTACCAACAATATTCAAGTGTTAATACACATTTGATAGTAAAAGTACTCGGCAGTAATAGACCTCTAAAGACTGTTGTCCCAGTTACAACATTTACTTAAGATGCAACAATATAAAATATCAAACCTGATATGCAAACCTGGAGTCTTGCTACTGCTATTCCATTTGATTTTGAGCTGTCATACACTGTAGGAGACACCATCAATGCTGCCTCCAATCTCTTAGGTTGACCACCATCTTGACAAGAAGAAATCACAAAATCTGAAACAAAAGGTTCAATGTCTAGGAAAATGTCAATAAGCCTGGAAACCCTAAAATTTCAATTTTGATGGATTGTCAATTTGAGAGATGCAATGGGTGTGTGAGGGCAGGGTGAGTTGCTCAATGCCAAAATTTCCCAACTTAGCCCAATAAATGCTCAACGAGCTTAACAAACTGTTACTTCAACTGCTGTAGTGAGTTTGGGGTGAAATTTCAACTTTCACCAAATTACAATCTGAAAGGTGCAGTAAATGCGTTGGAGCAAGGCGAGTTGATATGTGGTGGAGTTAGTCCCAACGACATTACAATAAGTGCTCAACGAGCTTGATAAGTTCAATTCTGAGCAGTGGAAAATCTCATGTGCAACGACAATTCTCAACCTGCTCTGATACCATGTTGATTTTTCTAATTTCCAGATCTCATAATTATTGCCTTATGATTTTCAAACAGATTTTAATACCACTATTATCATAGATTAATTACACTGAAAATTTCAACTGAAATAAACTGCAGCAGAAATAATAGAATCATAGAGAGATAGCCATGCACAATAGACACAAGATTTATCCTGGGAAAACCCGAACTCGGGAGAAAAACCCAACAACTTTTCTATAGAAGAATTCAGTCCAAGATATTATCAATACATCACCATCAATAGCCAAAATACCATGCAAGAAGTATCTCCCCAAAGACTAGCGTCTTAATAAGATAGCCAAGATATAACCAAGAGAAGGCTTCTTCAAGCCTAGCGCCTCTCCAATTCTAGTGCATACACCAAGAGAACAAGAACCCCAAAAGATAGTGAAAATCTCACTACTGCAATTGACAACTGGCAAGTGCGCCCTTGAGGAGAAGAGTTGTATGTGTCAAAATGAAATGACTCTGCCTGTATTTATACTTGTCCAAGCACCTTCTTTTCACTGGTGGGGCTGACTTCTTCTTCTGGTCTTCAATATGCTTTTTGGAGCTTTTGCAATGGTGTAGATGGGTCTTCTTGTACTTCTTGGTATTTCTTCTCTTCTAGAAAAGTTGTCCTTGAGCCTGGTTGATGTTTATCTTCTCTGGCATGCACCCAGTTGATGTATACTTCTCCCACATAACACCTTGAGTCTTTGTCAGTTCTTGTCAAGTCACATGATCAAGGATAGAGACTACACCTGGGCCATTCTCCTTAGCCAAGTCACATGGCCATCTGAGGAGAATGTTTGCCCGATGCTAATACATGGAGAACATCAACGCCTTGGGCCATTCTTCTTAGCCAAGTCACGTGGCCATCTGAGGAGAATGTCTGCTTGATGCATATGTACCTCGAGTCTTTGTCGGTCCTTGTCAAGTCACATGATCAAGGATAAAGACTATGCCTGGGCCATTCTCCTTAGCCAAGTCACATGGCCAATTTGAGGAGATTGTCTTCTCGATGCTGCCCAAAACATCAACTCAACATGAAGTAGGGAAGAGTGGCGCTTAGTACATGGCAATTAGTGCTGGTAGTTGTGAGGTTATCTAGCGTCGCAAGTTGATAGAAGAGTTGACTGATCATATTTTGGAACCTACTGTGGATTACTATGATAATCGGGGTTGTATTAGACTCTCTGAGTATCCTGGTGTTTCACGATTGCTCCATGCATATTATTTATCCGGTATGATTTCTTCAGAGATAGAGTTCAGAAGGGAGTAGTAGTTCTTGAATATGATCCCTCAAATTTGCAGGTTGTAGACATTTTGACGAAGCCCCTAGCAAAGGGGAAGTTTGAGATGTTGAAGGAGAGATTGGGCTTGGTGGAGAACACCTTTTTCGCAAAGAGAGTGTTATATTTTACTTTGATTTCTCGACAACTTATTTTCCAATAGTGATGGTGCATTCCGACAGAGGCTATATTGGTTCCTGTGCAACATAGATGTGCTGTCATGATGAGGACACGCCATATTAGAGTGATGGTGCATCACTAGTTTTCTTGGGAGTTTCTTGGGAGTGGTGCAGTAGTGATATAGGAGTAGGCACATGCATGCGCCAACCTTATCCTTTTCCAGTTTAGTAATGTTGTTAGAACACATGCTTTTCTATTTTACAGTTAGTTTACATGGATTATCCCTAATTAGATGTGTGCACGACACTTTGGGCAGCTAGATCACACTGTACAAGAAGTTTCTATTCTAGGAAGGGGGCACAAATCCCAAGGAGCATGCATGCATGCATTCTTCAGATTTCATCCTCCAGTTTGGGCACCTTGTTCAAGGCACTTCTATCCATGCAGTAGGGTGCACTGGTTGAGTTGGTTAGGGTTAGGTTTTTGGCACTATCACCTAGGGAATTTCATTGAATGTCGAGATGCAATGTAGCTTTCCTCTGTCTCTTGTTCAATAAAAACTATGTTACCGGATCTGTTAGGCCCGGAGGATGGATTCGTGGATCCTCGGATCGGATACGAATTCGGATCCAGATCCGCCGGGATCCGTCCGTGACAAAAAGGAAAAATCAGTGGACGTGTCACGTGATAATGGATAACCATATATTATATAATAAATGGATTACTATGCCAACATCAGCGCAAATGTCAAGAACGTAAAAATCAGCGGACTCGTCACACGAGTGGGCAATGGATCGATTTCACCTCGAATCGGGTTATTGCAACCCGTTTGTGGAGGCGGGAAGAAGCATTCGCCTATATATGTAATAGAAGCGTAGGGGGAAGTGCAATAGAAATCTTAAATCCAATCGATTTGGAACATACGCGGGTTACGTAACTCTCAAATTTCGACAACCCTACCTATTCCACTACCTATGGATCATTATTTGGCGATGGTTGAAACGAAAATGTTCCACTTCAACCATTTCATTTTTTTGAGAATTTCTTGATTGCCTCCCGCCTCACTCTTCAGTTTCAATTGAATATTAGGCACAGTTGGAACTTATTGTGACCACTGTAATGGATAACCCAATAATAAATGGATTATTCGGGAGACTTCTGTCAAGAGTTTATCGCTTTTCAACAGTTCCCGCTATATTATAAACTTTAATGGATATGAGATAAAGTTTATAACCCATGGCCATATAGATATTCTAATTGATGTTCAAATTTATAAGCCACTTTAATGTACTTTTATTTATTTATATACCATTAAATATTTGAAAATGATAAATAAATAATAACGTTAATATCTATGATTATTAATTAATAACATTAATATTAATAATAAATTTAATGATAAACTCCTATTTTATTATTAACAGTGGGACCGTAATGACTTAACTTTAATAATAAACTCTTATGTACATTAATAATAATAAAGTACATTAATAATTAATAACTATAATAACTAGTTACACTAATAACTAATAATTAATGTTTAAATATTTATAAATGTTACATTAATATAAGATTATTAATCTAATAATTATGTTTATAAGTATTTTATATATAAGTTGTATATTTAAAAATTTATATATATTTTTAATTTTCATATAAATTGAATTTTTAAAAATTATAAAAATATATTTATATTGTTTGTACTTGCTGTTCCTCTGCCGTATCCGGATCCTGGCTTTTCAAAAAACTAGCAATGAATCTGTATCCGTATCCGTATCCACATTTGTATCCTGGTAACTTAGAATAAAAGAGTCCCGGGGTGCATCACTGTGTTGATTGGCAAGTTTGTGATTTGAATTTTGAAGTATTGCTGTTTATTTCTATTTTTTCAATAAATAGAATACAAATGCAGTTTCGAGTGGTTCTGTTTTTGTTTTTCACTGTTCGTAATTTCCAGTAGTATGTGTTTGTGTATTAAGTTTAACATATTCGGGGATTGCTGTTTTGAGTAGGGTTTTCAGTTTTTTAAGCTACCTAGGTTTAGGTTATTCTTTCTGAGTGCGGAGTCTGCTTACCATGGTCTGAAATTTAACATTCTTCACATCTGCTAGCACCACTCGCTTCTGATGACAGCCAAACATATTCTCAAGGAGATCCATCACCTCTTTTCTTTTCCTGCTTTATACTTGATGTCTTGTGCTGAAGGAGCTCACTCCCTTGTCATCTGCAATTGTAGTACCAGAGACCACAAAACAACCACAATGGCAAGGACCAAGAAGATTGGTACTTCCCATAATGAACAATGAAACCTGGAACAAACTTATGATAATAAAATGAATATATTACAAGTTATCAGTGTTCAAAGATGGATTTCCGATTTCAATTAGTTTTTTTCTTTGTTCTTGTTGATCTGCATTTAAAATACTTTATAGTATTTACTATTTATACCAACTAATGCTCAATGATTGAAATTTTAGAGTGGTCAGACTCCAGAGTATATTATCATTGATTACCTAAAATTTATGACTGAAATAGTTTCTGTATACAAGGTGCCAACAACATGATTCCAATCGAACTTGCTCTGAAGATAGCTGACAAGATCAGAGCACATGAGAGATTTGCAGTCTATGTTTTGATCCCAATGTGGCCAGAAGGCATTCCAACAAGTATTGCCATGCAGCGGATTCTTTACTGGCAGGTAAAGTGTAATGAGTTAACTTAATCAACTCTGATGTCAGGACTTTGTGTCAAAGATATCCAAGAAAAATCTTGAGAGTTGAGATGTAAAATATATAGGTGGGCAGCAAGAATAGCTTAATAATGCTTGAATGTTTGGTTAAGAGGTTCTTAGAAACCAGACAAAAATGTTTTTTTCTTTTTTCTCTTCCATATGTCTCTATGATTGTTAAATTTTAATTGGTTTGGCACTAAAGAAGGTAGGCTGATTTTTCATTCCTTTGGACACTGTTACCACACAAGCCAAACCTTTAGCTTAAAGTTCCAAAGATGGATGCTAGCCTTGTGGAACTCAGGAGGTTGGCCACTGTCACCTCACCAACTCTCCTTTGCACTTTAAATAAAGGAAAGACTTCCTAGTCAAGGGGGGTTTCCCTATTGGTTACTAAGCTCACTTCGTGTAGTAGGAGTGGGAGTAAAGAGAACCTAGCAACAATTTAGATGGAGAAATTAAAATAAGATGGGCTTGGGGTGATGAGTGAAAGGGAGACCAGTACCTCACCTTCTTGGAGTTGGGCTATAGAGTCACTTAGGCAATTTTAAGAGGGAAAGTCAAGGGTTTATAGGCAGCCATTTGACGTGTTCTAAACACCTAAACTTGGTTCAACAAAAGATTTTGGTGGTTAAGATCTTACAAAATAAGTGAGGAAGAGGGTCACTTAAGATGCCTTCTCAAAGCAAGTGTAAGGTAGCCCCTACCCCAAGACTGTATACATACATACCCACTACTTAAATATGGCATATGAGATGTGATCTTCAAAGTTAAATGACTAGAGAGCATATCATGTGACTTAACTACATCACTATAGACTCCCCCAACATAGCAAGGTGCTCATTTATGGTTTTATTTGCCTCTGACATTCAAAATCAAGCAAAATATTTTACCTTAAAGTATTTTTCCTAGAACAATTCCACAAACAAAATTACATAAAAGACAACATAACTTACATAAATGAAAGACAAATCCCCAAACTTGGAGCTAGCTTGCTCACAAACACTTGCATTTTTCAGCCATTTCAATCCATCTTACCAATGGAGAGCGAACCTTTATACAGGTTTAATGTCCATCTCCCTCATACAATAAAAAATTAAAATATTATTTGTTTTCCTAGATCCACTTTTCTCTCCAAGGAAGACAATAAAATAGAACTCTCAACAACTTGCTTACTAAAGATATAGCAAGAAGTTAGCTGAGATCCTCAATTCCCTCTAAAAGAAATCCTAGGAAAACAAAAATAATATTTTTTTATCTAACTAACTCCACCTAGAAGACAAGTCAACAAATACAAAATAATGAGCTAGTTACAACAGATTTTCTAAAAATGGGAGCAAATGGTTAGGGCTTATTCCTTAGCTGGATCATGTGATAGCTCAAAAAGTGGCAAGTGCACCCTCCTTGAGTGGAGTAAAAAGTTAAAACGTGGGCTCAAAGAAACCATGTTCCAAACTGTTGGCCAATTCCTTGTGCTCAAATGAAACCAGGTGCTCAAAACCATGAGCCAGAAAAAAATATTTGCTTGTTACCAATTCCATGGGCTGATCAACCTCAACCTTTCATAATACATTTGACCCCTTGTTATTTAGTTGTGGTATTGCACTTAAGATATGCTGGGGGCACCTTATACTTTAGATTTGTGGTTTTGACAGCATGACGAGTCTGCAACTTTCCTTCATCTGATCATTCCTGCCCTGAAAACATTCCTATGGATCTGTCTGCTGCTACAAGTGTATCCTTCTGTCAAAAAAAGCAACAGATCTGGGTGTTTCTTCAACTGTGACTGCTAAGTTCTCTTGATTTGTAGGTGATCTACAAACTGTGATCTGGACAACAAATTCACCTCATCAAGTGCCGTGACAGATTTCTTATGCAAACAGCTAGCTAATCATGTCTTGAATGTTTTGCTACAGGTGCCTTCTTGCTGCTTGGAATTGCCTATGTGATCCTCAGAAGATAGACCTCTAATCCTTCATATTGGTGCATTATCAATGAGACCCTTGGTTTGGAATAGAATCCCCTTTTCTCTAGAATAACCCAAAAAAATTGAGCACACAGGCACACTTGAAATGAATTTTAGTAGATTCGACCTTCCTTTTATACTTGTTTTGCTTCAAGGATATTGGGGCTGACCTTCCAGATTGTAGATAAACATTAGGGCTGACCAAGTTTGTTGGGAACAGGGAGCAGGAGTGAAAAGCACAATTTTCAAAAAGATTCTGGGAGCAAAACGTCTCGGGAGCGTTTTTTTATATAACACATATTTAATATATTTTGATGCATACATATAAAGAAACATGCAGAATGTCAAATCAACTTTAAAAAACATGAAAACATAGATTTAAGATCATTTGACTACTGGATTAGTGATGATCATTAAAGCATTAACCATTTAGTACACATATAACATCAATCATATAAAATTTGTCATCAACAAATTAGAACAGAGTCACAAACAACATCAACCACAAAATGAAATAGACTCTAGAGGATCATATTCATTACCAAAAATTTGTAAGATTTAATCAATAGTTCAAAGTTCAAAGGTGAACTGTCATATAATGGTCATTGTTTACAAAATAAGCTATAATAAAGACAAAGTACTAAGTTCTGGGGACTACTTACAGGAAAAAGAAAAAGAGATCTAGTATACAATAGTAAGTGCTATGCACCAAGTTTTCTTGTTGCCACGAGAAACTTCTTGTTTCTTTTTCTGTGATCTATGAAGAAGAGGAGCAGGAGTAGGGGGAAGTGTTTGTGAAACATGACCAACAACTGCATGGCCCCCATGTAACATTGGATGCTGTGAAGATAAATGGAACACTGTTGCATCTGGAAACCTATTAGTGGATGGGAGTGGCATGCCTGTTCCTTGAATATGATCACCATCATGATCACCCAAAAGTTCAGCTTCCAAGTGCTCTAAAACCATGGCTCCATCCTCCAAATTAGTCTCCTCTGGATTGTTGGCCCAAGTCACATCTCTTTTATAATTATCATTCTCCACCACATTACAATAATGGGGCAACCTCAAGTTGTAGTGCACATAAACCAAGCTTTCTGCCTGGTCTACATTCAAGTTGTTTCTCTTTACGTTGTGGATGAAGCTATAGGTGCTCCAACACCTCTCTATAGAAGAAGTGTTACCCACCTGAGAAAGCACCCTCACAGCCAATTTATGTAGATATGTGGTAGAAGAGCCATACATGTTCCACCATCCGATAGAACTCAACCTATCTCGATCTTTGGTTGCATGCAAGTTAGCAAAGACTCCATGGTCATTGACGTACTTGCTCAATTCGCTTTGTACTTGAGCACACTCCTCTTCCTCAGGTACCAACTTGTCTAATGCAAGCATATATCCATTTTGACCACATGTTTATGGATACGATCATACAAGATCACATCCCTTGGCTCAACAATGTCTTTGATTTGGCCTAGCATGTTGTCCATTTGCTCATATACCTCTCCAATCACCAAATGATTTGTATCTACAAATCGAATCATACTGTAAATGGGTTTGGTGAATTGTAGAATATACCTAACATGTTGCTAAAACTGACCATCAAGAACCATGTCCTCCACCACTTGAAATTCATGTTTGTTAGATGCGGATGTAGCCCTTGTTAGAATATAATGGATGTGCTCGTTTTACCATTGACAATATCGCTATTGTCACCCAACCATAGGCCGAAGCCACCCTTCGAGCACCTTAACCTTGACAGAGAATCCCTCCGGAAGAAAACCCTAGGCTAGATAGCCAAACAAAGGGTAGCGCACGTTTTCCCAAGGATAGCGCACCAACAAGAGCTGATCAGATAGTCCAAACCCTAACCAAGAGATAGTCCAAACCCTAACCAAGAGATAGTCCAAGCCAAACGTGATCTGCTAGCTGCAGTAGCTGCAATGGCAACTCTCCTCCAAACCTGCGCACAAAACTGGGCACTGCAGTGCGCACAAGTGCTGCTCTGCAATTCTGAGACTGCTTGCCAGAGTGAAGACTGGCCTCCTGTATTTATAGTAATTCTGGCTAACTACCTGGGCCGACTTCTCATTCTGGGTATCTGTCTGTTCAATATATATTATTTCTTCTGGCCGACTTCTTCTCTTGGAGGCTAATAACCTAATATAAATTATCTTCTTGANTTACACGTGGAGGTAAATACCTCCCGCAACTACCATAATATCAACACTCCCTCCTAGCTAGGGAGGTATTACAGGTAATGGTTTTGAGCACAAAACATACCATTCACCCGGTAGCATCAACATAGTCGTCTAGACTATCTCATGACTAGATCATGAGCACCATCATCACCATCAATGTCATCAACTGCATCATCTCTCGGAACCATACTCTCTGAGTAATCAGACATGATGCTCACTCCACATAGTGACACAAGAGCTATTCTTCTAATCTAGAAGAATAAATGTTCTGAACCATTTTCTGTCTGGGAAATCTCTGTTCATTGATTAACCATCTAGCTGATAATCATTTTCAACACTGCTGATGGTCTTCAAGGCAATCAAAACAATATCATTCAATAGAACACAACTGTGTCTATCCATAGTAGTACACAACTACAATCCAGTGGTACACTACCACACCAAGTAGCACACAGGTACTTGATCATTAACGTATAGTCACAAACAGTGGAACACATCCACCACTGTAGTATTCATCTACTGTCATACAGTCTTCATAACAATCATCTGATATCGACCTCCATAGAAACAATGTTATGATATAAAACTGAATCATCTGAGCCATTCTTCCATTCACATCTGTGAGATCTCGGAAGAGCATCTGCCCTCAAAAAGTAAGACATCAATGATGAGATATCTGGACTATTCTTCTCAAGCAAGGAAGAATATCTGTCCTGATTTTTGAGCCTGGACCATTCCCCACCCTTGGCCATTCTTCCGACACTAAACAAAGTGTAACTTGGAGAGAATGAGTCTTCCCTAAGGAATGTCTGTCCCTGATTGCTGAACCTGGACCATTCCTCACCTTGGGCCATTCCTCCGGCACTAAACAAAGTGCAACCTGGAGAGAATGAATCCGCCCTAAGGAATGACTATCCAGACCATTTCCCATGTTAACCACAAGAGGAAATGACTGTCTTGCACCAACCTCCAAAACAGACCATTCCTCATGTTAACCACAAGAGGAAATGACTGTCTTGCACCAACCTCCAAAACAGACCATTCCTCATGTTAACCACAATGAGAAATAGCTATCCGGCGAGGCGGGTCAGTCTTCTTGAGTAACCCTCAAGAAGAGAGACTTCCCTAGACCACTTCCCATGTTAACCACAATGGGAAGTCGCTGTCTATGGTACATCAACAATCTGGACCATTTTCCAAACTGGAAAATGTCTGTTTGTCAGAAATCTCAATCCACTTTCCGAACTGGAAAGAATTTGCTCATCCTGGACCATTTTTCGAACTGAAAAATGACTGTCCATCAATCAATAATACGTCAGTGCTCCCTCCCAACCTTGGAGTCATCTCTTCCTTTTTCAATAAGGAAGTCGTCTCCACGAGCTCCAACTTGAGTACGCAAACTCTTTCATCTTGGACAAAAGCTTTACCAAAATGTCTGCTTATCTGCTCATCTGTGGAGATATGTATTGGAGAACCACTTTTCTCCTTTCTGGACTTTATCACGGATAATGTAATGCTTGATTTCAAATGTACTTCGGTCTGGAACACTGGTTTTCTCTGAAGGCTTCATGTAGCTCTAATCAATAAAGTATATCATTGTTGGAAAACTGGAACATATCCATGTGGCACTTCTTCTGTCATCATGGGATCTGATCTTCTGAGTAATCATCTTGATACAATATCTCTGTTATAGAAAATCAACACCACGCTTTTGCTGTGCACTGGAGGTTCTCCACCAAGTTATCTTCTTCCATCTGCATACAAGGGTCTCTTTCTGGTATGCTTCAAAGTCTTGAGGTTTCTCTTCATACGCTCTTTGTTCAATTGCTTTGGAGAACAGTCTTTGCATACATCTGATGTAGAACTCCAACCCATGGATATTGCGGATGATATAAAGACTCATGTAGAGGTATGTCTGGTTTATTGGAACAAGTAATCATCATAGTCTTCTCCCTCCATCTGGGAGAACCTCTAGTTCTGGATCTTGCAATGCATATATCACAACTTTCAGTTCCTCTGCTTGATTGCTTTTATTGAGTTCATATCAGGTTGGTAATCTTGTGATTCTTAATACAACGACTGGTTGTTCTGGCTTCTCTTTCTTTCTTGGAATCTTCATGTTCTTCCTGATGTTTTTCTTTAGCTCTTGGGTCCATGGAGTTTCTTATAGATTCCATGCCCTAAAGATTCCACTTTTTCCTTTCATTATAGAATCATGGATGTGGATGGATAACCAGGGATACTTTAAGGCTTCTCTTCGAAGAAGACTTCTTCTGAGGTTGAACTGAACACATACTGTCTTTTATGGCTGCTACCATGGATATATACTTCATCATCTTCAATGGATCATAGGATTAGATCCCTCCTAATCCTTGCTTCATGTATGAGTGCATATAATCGGCTCCCTCCGTCTTGTTGATGTTTGGACAACATCAGGAAGACGTTCTCTAAAGATAATAATTAATAATATAATTATTAATTGATTATTAACTATAGTATATAATAAGTAAATAATAATAACAAATAGTTATTGATTATTCAAGGGGTGCATCCTTTCATGGATGGTCACCTTATGTTCCCTATATATGGAACACTCATCATTGTAATAATACATCAATCATATCTTATTTGAATAACAACAACATGGTATCAGAGCAAGACTGGGCTTGACTCCCTCACAGGAGGGCCCAGAGAAGATTCTATATTTCTTAGTGGGTAATGTACAACGCTCTACGTCATATACAAATATCAGGTAGAGATTAATATGACATTACACATCTATTAAACAATTTAAGCTGTTAGTATGTATAACTTCCGTTAAAAGGATTAAAAATATACAGATATCTTTCCAATGCTTCGTTGAAACCCTTGGCCATGTCCAGAATCTTCCACATGAACAACAACACTAAGACCCGCCCGTCGGGAAGTACAATAACAGTGGATTGATACATTCTCGGGATTGTAGAGGAAGCCAGAGTTCTGAACATGTTACCAATGGCTTCACTGTGGTTGTAGAGTACTAGACACAATTCAGGATCCCGCCCATTTAACCACCTGGCGGTGCCATTTTTGGCCCCATTGATAATGAGAAGCTCGCCCGTGGGGAGTATGAGCATATCAACCATGACTCTTGGCCCCGACATGTTCTCCATCTACAATTGTGGATTCTCAGACGTAATCTCCATTCTCCCACAGCTGCTCAAAGCCTGTACGAATGTGTTTTGATAACGGACCTTCGTGTAAGCTCCCACGGGGGCTCCTCTACATATGATAATCTCAAACTTCTTGAATTTATTGGCATAATCAAGCGGCAGCAAGGCGGAAGAAGCCGTCGAGGGATAGCTCCAGGCGCCCCTGCCCGGAATGGTGGGGAACGTTTTCACGACCTCATTTTTTTTTCTTGTAATCCAAAAGAATGGAATCGTTATTGGCGAAGATAAAGAGATTGCTATCGGGAACAAGATACAAAAACAGATACAAATTGTTCTCCTCTCCGACCACGTTGGTTTTCACGAGGAATGGAAGCTTGAAGGCTCGACTGTCGGAAAGTTTTTTTTTTTGGTATGAATTCGTAATTAAACAATCATGTTATCTGAAGTTGCTTATCAACGTTAAGAGGGAGGTGTGGTGTTTTCTCTCCTCTAGTCGACTAACCCCTCTGGACAAGGGTTTCCCTAATTAGTCATGTGAGGTGACTAAGGGAGTAATGCTCAGTTGGGTACAAGTATTTCCTAAGCCATGTGAGGTGGTTAAGTGTGAGTAAGACTTGAAGCTTATCCTTGCCTATGCCATGTGAGGTGGCTAGGTGTGAATGAGGCTATGGTCGTAGTCTTGCCTATGCCATGCGAGGTGGCTAGGTGTGAATAAGACTATTGGGAGAGGAGAAACATCACAAGATGGTCATGGAGACTATGGAAGTTGTTGTGTACTATTGGAGGACATTACACACAACTATTGGTTGATTGCAACATAGTCATAAAGAATGTGGCGGATGATTTGCGCTATCGATGGCATGGTAGTAGCAGTATGCTACTAGTTGATTGCAAAGTAATAAGTGGATTACTAGATGAAGGAACCAAGACATTGGTTTCACGAAGAAACCTTGGTATGTCTTAGGGGACAATGGTTCCATGAGGGAACCTTGATGTGTCCTAGAGATGTTTGAAGCAGGGATCAAGAGGGAGTACACCGTTCCTCACAACCCTCAACAGAATGGGGTCGCAGAGAGGAAGAACAGATCTATTGTTGAGATAGTCAAGGCGATGATTCATGATTCACCGGAGTTAAGCTTGAGGTTGGACACTTCAGGATATTTGGGTGTTCAATATACATTTATGGGGTACAATGAGTCTTTGAAGGAATATCAAGATCTTCATCCTTGGTCAGAGATAGATTGAGTAAGAGACAGAAAGAGTTGGTACCTTCCGAGAAAGCAAGATACCTCAGAGATATTCATGTTATGTGGCAGCTATGAGCCACATCATTGATTCTAAACCTTCATGTTATGAGGAGGCAACTAGTCATCGAGTATGGAGAGATGCCATGATGGAGGAGTATCAGTCCATCATGAAGAATGATGTGTGGGATATTGTTCCGAGACCTGAGGGGACGTTTGCAGTAACTTCTAAATGGATCTACAAGATCAAACACACAGTTGACAAGAGCATCGAGAGGCACAAAATGAGATTTGTTGCTAGAGGATTCTCTCAGGTGGAGGGAATAGATTATGAGGAGACATTTTCTCTTGTTGCTCGATACACTTCTATCTAGATGATTATTTCCCTTGCAACATCCATGGGTTAGAGAGTACATCAGATAGATGTAAAGACAACCTTTCTCAATGGAGAGATTGAGGAAGAAGTATACATCGAGAAACGCGATGGTTTCGTGATACATGAGAAGGAGTCTCATATGTGTAGGTTGAAGATGGCCTTGTATGGAATCAAGCAACCACCTCGAGCTTGGTATGCAAGGATTGATGGACACCTGATGATTTTTGGGCTTCAACAAAAGAGTTTTCGATCCCAACCTGTACTACAATATTGTTAATGGTGAGTCCCTGATTTTGGTCCTTTACATTGATGATTTCTTCCTCATCGATACAGAGAGCCTTATTGTTGAATGCAAGTATGCATTGGCCTCTAAGTTTGAGATGAAGGACCTTGGTATGATGTACTACTTCTCAGAACTAGAGGTGTGGCAGAGAACTGGTGAGATCTTCCTGAGTTAGGGGAAGAACACAATTGAGATATTGAAAAAGTTTGGGATGCTAAACTGTAAACTCATGGCTACACCAATGGTGAGGAATCTGAAGAAACTATGTGTGTGTTCTTCCGATTCCGACGAGATTGATCTGACCCCGTACAGACAACTGATTGGATCATTGATGTATTTGGTTAACACCATACCAGATATTTGCTATGCAGTCAGTGTACCTAGTCAATTTATGAGCCAACCGAGTTAGACACACAAGATTGTTGCGAAGCATGTGTTGAGATACTTGCGAGGCACAGTTCGACATGGTCTGAGATATACTTCCAGTATTGATATGATATGGCAGGAATATATTGACTCTGATTGGGCAGGGAGCGCAGTGGATAGAAAGAGCACCTTCAGGTGTTGCTTCACTTTGGGATCTTCCATGTCTTGGTGTAGCAAGAAACGAACCTCTGTGGCTTTGAGCACAATAGAAGAAGAGTACATTGCATTAAGTATGACAGTCCGTGAAGCAGTGTGGCTTCACAAACTCCGTGCAGATTTATTCGAACATGTGCTGGATTCCACCATTATTCATTATGGTAACTAAAGTTGTGTGAAGATCTCTGATAATCTAGTGTTTCATGACAAATCGAACCACCTTGAGATCAAGTACCATTTCATCCAAGACATGGTGCAAAGGAAGGAAGTATTAGTGCAGTACCTTCCTACAGATGAGCAGGTTGTTGATGTTCTTACCAAACCAGGATGAAGTTTAAGTACTTCCGTGACAGACTTGGCATGGCAGAGAATGCCTCCCTCGCTGAGAGGGAGTGTTGATGTTTGTAGCTTCCTGAGACATTCTCCAGATCGTACTCCTCTGTGACTGAGTTGATTTGATTTGTAATGACACTTATCCGAGAAGGGATAAGTGGGGCACTTATCTGAGAAGGGATAAGTGCGGTTGGGCTTATAACCCAACGTCCCAGGTGGAGAGCACATGAGGACATGTCAAGGGAGTTGACCCTTGACATCATACACTATGGGAGTTGACCCTTGACGTCATACACTATGGGAGTTGACCCTAGTGTTTCTAGAGGGTGTAGCCTCTAGAAGTCCACATGGAGTGTCATGTGTGACAAAATTTCTCTAGATCGTACTCCTCTGTGAATTGAGTTGAGTTGATATGTGAGGATGCTTATTCGAGAAGGGATAAGTGCATTTGGGCTTATAGCCCAACGTCTTAGAGGGAGTAGCCTCTAGAAGTCCACATGGGAGTGCCATGTGTGACAAATCTCTTACTACTGTGGTGTTTTTGTACCACTAGCGGAGACTGCGTGTCTCTGGATAGTAGTTGTGTACTACTATGGAAAGATACCTCTCTAGCTAAGAGGGAGTGTTGATGTTTCAGCATCGGGCATAACTTCTCCTAGATTGGGTTGCAGACCAAGGGAGATAGAATACATTTATCACAAAGGTGCACGTGTGGTAAATGGGCCCAGACGAAGTCCTTACTTGATCATGACAAGGAATAATATGGACTCGAGGTGCTTGAAGTGATTTTGACGTGTCAGTTAGCATCAAGCCGACATTCACTCATAGGTGAGTGCCTGTGGTGAAAGATTCCGGTGTAGTCTTTGTCCTAGTCATGGTGATTTGACAAGGAATGATAAAGACTCAAGATGTTATATGCTTTTACATGCAGACCCAAAGTGAGCCTAATCTTAGAGAGATTTAACTCGCTCAGAGGGAGAGCCGCAGAAGGAGTTTCTCCTCAGTTCAGGTGGGAGAGAGATGTCTCTCAAGACTGAAAGACAAGTGTCATGAGTCTAGGGTGAAGTTTGTATACTTCAAAGACAAGAGTGGCATGTTGCAGAAATTCTCCCTCGTTGAGAGGGAGTGTTGATGTTTGGACAACATCGAGAAGACATTCTCTAAAGATAATAATTAATAATATAATTATTAATTGATTATTAACTATAGTATATAATAAGTAAATAATAATAACAATTAGTTATTGATTATTCAAGGGACGCATCCTTTCATGGATGGTCACCTTATGTTCCCTATATATGGAACACTCATCATTGTAATAATACATCAATCATATCTTATATGAATAACAACAACACGTCTAACAAAGTCCACGCTTCCGTTTGCATTCTTATTGTCTTCTGCAATATATAATCGACTCCCTTCGTCTAACAGAGTCCACGCTTCCATTTTATTGTCTTCTGCAAAAACGTCATAAGTCTTTCTCCAATTTTCTCTTGGTTGCTGACTTCTTTCTGTGTTTGCTTCTTCTAAGTCTCTTCATGATTGATAGCTTCCACATGATTTGTTTGATGTATTTCATCCTTTCATGTGTATTATCTATCTTGTATAATGATAGCAATCCTTATCTTGTTGTTCTTCATAGGTATAGTTCTTCTTGGAACACATTATCTTCCAAGAGATAGATATACAAGATATGTACAGAGATTATGCGAACAAGATATGTACAAGAAATAAGAAGAGTATTGTTACCTTCAGAAGAGGAAGTCTCCTTCATCCTGCTTAGTCTTCTTTGTAGATTCCTTTTCTTCGGCAACTGATGCTTCGTGTTTCTCCTTCCTTTTCTTTAGCTCGGGACAATGATTCTTTTAGTGACCATACTTTCGACAGTTGAAGCATTGTATTTCTGAAATATCTTTCTCTTGATTTGTCTTCCTCTTTGAACCAAACTTCCTTTTATTCCTGAAATTCTTGAATCTTGCTGTGAAGGCTTGATCATCGTACTTCTTTTGGGGTTTCTCTTTTGCACTGATCCTTGATTCTTCTTGAGCACAGCAAGTCCAAAGTTCTTCAAATG
>SNQJ01S0054185.1:124628-138989 GCA_010110895.2 Picea sitchensis | reverse complement strand
GACCAAGAACCGGTACTAAAGTGTGACAAACTTAGAATCAATGCAAGAATGTATTGGGTATGAATGTGGCCAAGGATAGTGGCACAGTTGTTAAAACCCTTTGAAATGTTGAATTACGTTTGAATATATATATATATATATATGGAGAATCTAACAATTTGTTTGGTTGATTGAGGAATGAATTGCAGGAAACAGAGGGTCATGAATATGGCAGCAAGGTAAGCCCATAGGAAAGACTAATTGCCTGCTGGGCCAAACTGCAAGAATGGTATTTCCTTTTTAGGAAGTAATTTAATCATTAAAGTATGCACAATTCTAAGATTGGTATGACGATGTAGTAAAGGTACAATAAAATGTATATGCATGGAAGAGCTAACAAGTTGTTGGTCGATTGAAGTTGAAAGTGCAGGAAGCAAAAGGGGTCTTGGATATGGCAGCACAGTAAGCCCATAATGAAGTCCAATTGCCTGCTGAGCCAAACCATTATGGGGAGGAAAGTCCCATAATTATGAATTTGGGTTCCTGTGCGGAACAAATATGAAAACAAATCGTGAGAATGGACAACTCTGTGGGTGACAGGTTTGCAATAAAAATTTTGAAAGTTAGAATTGATAATGATGTCTCATGAATTTTGTATATCCGTGATACAGGTGAGAAGAAAAGACATGTTCAGAAAGGAACAATTGAAGGATGTCAAAACTGAAGGAGATGAACATGACTACTACTAAGCCATGAAAACCCTATGATGAGTCATGATCGCCTGAAATAAATTTGTGTTGAGGTAACACCAGCCGGAGGGATGCCTCGACAGAGAAAGTACGAGGGACGCCTCGACTGTAAGACTCGATAGAGTCTGTAAAATTCTTCCTGTTCGAGGCCATGAAAACCCTATGATGAGTCAAGCGATTCGCCTGAAATAAATTCCCAGGTTGAGGTAACACTCACCGAGGGATGCCGGATGAGAAAGTACGAGGGACGCTTCGACCGTGAAGACTCCCGATAGAGTCCGTAGGCCCCTTCCCTGCTCGAGAAAAACCTTCCGGCAGGCAAGATGGATCAGCCTGAGGGACCCAAAGTGCTGAAGGGGATGCCCGAGCTCCGGCCTCCTGAGGGTGAGTGACCGTAAGGAAGAGGAGACTCCATTTAATTTGTGAAAACTACGGGATAATGCATACAATGGGTAGTTTCACGTGCAGGGAAAACCTTTGAAGGAAAGATGAAATTATGATGCCTTTGTGAGTCATTGGATTGGAATTAAGTATCCAAATGTGCATGTCGTGGAGAACGAAGGAGTATTGATAACAAATTCACTACGGAAATAAATCCAATGAACCGCATGTGATAAGTATTGTAAAGCAGAGTATGAAATTTTCCTTTTCTTTGAAATTTGAACATCGCAAGACGCTTTCTTTTGGCGTAACTTTGTGAATTCGAATGTGCTTGTTGTCCATGGATTATTGAAGGAAGATGACGAGATCAAGACTTCTGAAGTGGTCCAATAAGAAAGGCATGACATGTATTTTGAGAAAGAATAATTTGAGGACGGTGTTCCTTTGGCGGGGGAGGAATTGCAACACCCCTCGCTTCCAAAATTTGTAATTTATCCTAATATTGTGAACACTACGCTAATGGCATGATGAAAACGTGAATGTATGATGCCGTGAAGGGACCTTATGAAGGTCGATAAATGTAAATACATTATGAGTTTATATTACGTGATCGCTAAGAGGGATGCATAAAGAGATTCACATGGCTGCGGAAGGCACTCAAAAGGTATGCTAACTTCCATCGAGAATAAAAATAATACCAGATTTGGACTCCAGACCGCCCGAACTAAAAAGCTGCCCGCTTGGCCCCAAAATTAATGAAGCTCGCGACGGGTAGTATGGATGGTCGATGAGGGATGGATGGCGAACCGCCCCTCCAGAGTCGTCAGCCCTCGATCAAGGCGAGGGAAACGCTATTACGCAACTCTCGCGAGGATAAGGCGATGGCGAGGCGCATTGAGGGTTTGACGCGAGGAACTGGCGGGCGCTTATATGCAGAGGAGGACCGGGCAGAGGAGGGATTGCAACTCCTTCGCCCGGCACCGCGCATTGTGAGATTGTGTCTCGTGGACATCGCGGGTCTAAGCTCGGGGCTGGGGTGTTTAGTGGTAAATCCATTAGGAGTCACTACGCATACGGCTGGGTGGAAACGAAAATTCCTCCTGCCATTGCTTCCATTGGTCAGTTTTTTTTTGCAGATAAGTATTTTGGTTTTGTATTGCATTTGAAATTTATATACTGTCACATTAGCGTTCATAGACTGGTGGAATTTGTAAATGTTTTCTGTGAAAGAACAAGTCCGCGGCAGAATCATAATAATAAGGAGTAGATATTAGCCTAGTAGAACTGGTGGGAAATTGTAAATGATTTTCAAGCAGAGAAATGACCGTGTTTGATATGAATGAGTCGACATATGCTTAACACCGAGGAAACCGCATTGACTTACGCTGATAAATGAATCTAATCTTGCCCAGCCTTTCCGGAAAGTCGTTGCCTCCCTTTATCCGGCTCCGAATGCCTTTTGGTGAGGGGATTCCTTCTGCTGCAGAGATTTCTCCTCGAAGGTCTTCACCAAGAAACTGCACAGAATCAACGACAAAATTTTATTAACCCTTGACGAGGAGGAACGATCCTATTAAGGTTCCAAGATAGTAGTGTTAGGAGGAGAAAATCGACGGATGAGATCTCGCCGGAGGATCCATAGTCATTCACTTTAATTCATTAGATTGACGGAAGCAACGAGTGCATTACATATCTTGCCCCTTTGCCCTCTATCACCGTGAGCAACGAGAAAATTGGGGTCAGAAACCCAAGAAACTAAAAAGAACTAATCCAGACCGCTAGATCTCTACCCAATTACTCCGGCCTCGCTGATCCGGAAAGCCACGCGGGTTGCTGCCAGGGTAGCATGCGCAGGGAAGCGGATCCGTTTTCATCGTGACCGAGTAGAAACTGTGAAACCGCTGGATCGGAGGATTTTCACTTCCGAAAGAGCAACTTCCGAAGGAGCATGCGAGGAAATGATCTCAACCGTCGGATCTTAGATCATAGTCCCGGCAACCCGCCGTGATCTGAGAAGTTAAGATGCCACGGAGTTAAACTTAGGTGCGCCGAGAAGAGTCCAGCCGCCGGGATCCTAAGGATTACCGCGGTCAACATCCCGGCCAGTCACCTGACAACAGGCTCAAATGGTGGCTCGGTTGAGTCCGAATCGAGGTCCCTTGTGGTTCTCAAATCCCGAACAAATCCTAACCGCTGATCCTAGACACGCAATGCCTTTGAGTCACGCCGTAGATTCTAACGCACGGAGAAATTCAGGAGTGTAGAACTGCTGTAATAGGCAGCGTCGATCTTCATGTAATTCCCCGAGCAGGATCCGAGCCATCTAAAACAGCAGTGGACACGCGGGCGTATGGATCCCGGAGAGCTCTGAAACCGCATATCGACTCCGAATACATAGAACTCTTGCCAATTCAAATCGCTGATCCGGCGACGCATCGATAAGATCCGAAAGTCGCCCATCCGAGGGACAAAGTCGGAGATCAAGGCGCTTATCGATTTGACGATCGAAATCTGGAGCTCGAGCATGGAAGCCGCACGTGAAATCGCGATCCGCACTCGGACGGATCAACCACCGGCCCATCGCCAGGACGCCAGGCAGAGATCCTGCAGTTCGAGTCCGCATATCGGAATCGAATGTATCGACGCAAGGACATGAAACTTTAAGCATCACAAAACCGCTGACATGCAAATCTCACACCATCATGAGCCGCTGATCCATGGACGCTGTCGAAAGCATCCGTGAGAGAGAATCGAACGGGATATCGCTGGAACCTGGGTATATGTGTTAAGTGTGTTATCGCAGTGCCAAAACCTGGATGGAAGGTTGGCACGCTGCATACTGGCTGGTAAGTGGTCGCGATGGACCATGGTATAGCTGGCGGGGCTTAGCTGCTGTAAAGGTGCGGCCGAGTCCGCAGGGACTTGCAGTGCTGCGACTTTGAAAGGCTACGCCAAACCCCGGCTTTCAAGAATTAAGACTGGTCCCTTGTGAACGCTGTGGTCGTATTGACCAGGACAATAGCCCGGAAAGCCAACACGCTAAGAGGCTAATTCCTGGATCGAGGTGATGGGGAGTTCCGGTACATGTGCACTTCGCACCACAACTCCGGAACCCCCGGTAATTTGTGAAGCCATATGGCCGGTATAGGAACCGGTCGCAGCAGATCAAAGGCTTAGCTTGCGCGGGCCGAGGCAAACCAAAGAGTGAATCGTGAGGATCGAGATTGGTGGACGTGAAGCCAAGCCAAGACATCGTGGTGCCAAAACTGGGGATAGAAGAAACCCCCGGGGTCCTAAATAGGAACTGCCAGTGGATTGGTATTTCATAATGCAGTTGTGGAGACTTCAAGGGCTGGGAGATTAATCCAATTTTTTATTAATTATGATAGTGGGTGTGTTAAGCAACTACTTGTGTGAAAACATACTGCTTAGTGGTGGATCCACCGTGTTTCTCGACATTGTGGGTGAGGAGGTCATTGCGCTTTCCCCCAACAACATTAAGGTGGTCACTCCCCCTAAAAGGGAACATGGTGTTTGGATTGGTCACTCCATCCTTGTCTCTTGTAGCATCTTTCTTTAAAATTAATTTTTTGTATAAATCATCTCTCTGCCCAACAAATCTCTAACATTAACATTATTAGGTATTGTTGATGAAAATAAATCAAATCGAGCAATAAAACACATGAAGGTTGTATACTAGAATACTAAATAGAATATGTTTAACCAAGTTTAATGTTTAAGCAATTAAGAAAAGGGCATTGCTAGAATTAGTTGTGTGTGTATAAAATAAAATTTTGCTATGATCAACTAGTGCAATTGGTCATGAATAACATGAAGCTCTTAGTAAAAATTTTAGAATGAAATTCATTCTGATTTGTGCTTGCCTTGTCTTCGTTTAAATGGAAAGGTGATGACTGTATATATATATAATTATTCATTTCTATAATGTTATGAGCATGACCTCACTTATGTAGATTATGGTTCCCCGACACTTTTTATTGCAACCCTGGTTCCCGTTACTTTATTTTGCAACCTTGTCCAATTTGTAACAAGTTAAAAAAATTTCATTCCAATAATAAAAATGCCTATTTATAATGGGTTCAGAAATTTTATTTCAAATAATAAAATAGGAACAAAGATTAATCGGTGATACCTTGAACTATTGTGAATGATCTTTAATAATGTGAAGGCTACATGTAGTGTTGGGCTTTGCCACTTGTATCAAACTTTCATCCTTGAAAAAAGCACGGGAACGTTAATGCGTGAGTAGTACAACTATATTTCCTCAAGTATTTACTTAGTATATTACATAATCCTTAATTGGTGTGTAAATCGACTCCATTGTTTGGTGTTGTCCTTTAACTCTTATTCTATGTTTTACATTTTTTAACATCTTCATTGTTGTGTACTCTTTTAAATCTTATTCTAAAATACATGTTCACGTTACTTATTCATACTTTATTTTCAAAATGTTCATGTTACATACTTTTTTTTCAAAATGTAAATGTTAAGATAGTCATTAGCGAGGGTTCTCAAGTGGGACAAGCACTAAAGGTGGGAGGATGAAGTTCAAAAATTTTGGGCATTGTGGATATCTGTGCAGAGAGCCGATGCCAGGACCTGGATTCGACTTTTTATCCCTCTCCCTTCCTTAATTGTTTATTTGTAAGAGGAGTTTTTTGGTTTGTTTTACTGGAGTTTTTTTGGTTCAAAGTTTTTTCCTGTGTAGCGGCATTAATGTTACTATTTATGGGCCCTGGAACCTAGACAACTACTCTTCACTAACTTTCTTGGTTACTGAGATTTATCTGACTCCTCTGGCAAAGAACTCTCAATGGATCCCAGGTGGCTTGTTTCTATAGCCATGTCTAGGCAGGATGACATAACCAAAGACGCCAATGCACTAATGAATGCAATAGAGAAGGTCATTTGGTAGAGAGATGGCCTCTATGCCACTGTCGAATCCTTGGGGGATGGTACGAATACCTTAAATTCTCCCTCTGGTGACTTGACAACTTACCTATCTACTCCACATAGCATTAAGTTTGGTCATCCTCCCACTAACTCCGGTTTTCTCCTTGGACTTTTGGATTATTCTCATCCTGCTGAGAAGGTTTTGAATGTTGGCAGCTCGTCTGAGGTTCTAAGGGAGATTGCTCCTCCAGGCACACATAAAAGGGTGTATAAGCCTTTGGGTCCTTCCGGGTGCAGACGAAAGCAGTGGAAGTCCAACAAAGTATTTCAGAAGATGGTATTGGGGTCGGATGTGGGGCTCGAAGAGACGGTTAAGATGGCGTTATGTGGGTTAGTTGGCAGGGTTTCTTACATGTATCTATGCAAGGTCTCTTTACAGTCTTGGGTAGAACAACATTGGGTGCCTCTGATAGGTTACGCTCTAGATATTTTATACCTAACCAAGGGATGGTTAGGCTTCATTTGCAACACACCCGAAGACCTATCTACCCTTTTGGAAATCTGGTGGGTAATGGGAGGTAGTAGCCTCATGCTGAAACAATGGAGAGTAACTTTTGACGCGGCTACAAAGTATTTCCAGATGCTCCATATGTGGGTGCTATTACCAAGCTTACCCATCCACCTCTGGAACGAGGGTGCACTCATGGCGATTGGGAATACACTTGGTACTTTTATCTCTGTGGATAGCCAGAACCTTATGACCCTTGTTAGAAAAGTTGCGAGGATATTGGTCGAAATGGACATCCACTGTGGACTTCCATACGTTTTAGAGATTGATTGGAGAGGCCGTAAGAATTTACAAAGGCTTGATTACCTCGACATACCATTCAGGTGTAGCATCTACCATAACACATGACACCTCCAAAAGGATTGTAAAGGTTGGGTTGCAGAAGGTGACTTGAAGGACACAAAGATTCATAGAGATTTATATAACTCTTCCCCTGATGAAGATACAAGCGGTTTCATGGCCTTTCACTTCCCAACGGAGGTCATCAATCCATCGACACAAGCTGAAAGTCTCTCGTGTAAGTTAAAACTCATAAGTCCTGCTCTTTTTTCTACTTTAACTTTTTGGGAAAAGGATACTCTAGATGCTTTTGGTTGGTTAAAAAAGAATACAACAAATGGAGAGGGGTTTAAGGTGTCCGTTTTGGAGCCTACTAGACCCACTGTTGGGGGATCTGTCCGACAAGTGGATAAGGATGCCACTTAAATAGTACATTTGGGTGTTGAACCTATTGAAACTTCAAGAGCCCCGTACAAATATTTGTCAAAGGAATTATTTCAGACCCTTCTTTAGATCGAGATGTCCCTAGCTAGACAGAATACTCCCAATCTTTGACCTTTCACCTGCTCGAGGACCCTGTTTCTCTACCTTGTTGTCGTGAACTGGAGGAATATGATTCCTCACTTAACGAGGTGCTAGACTCCATGATACCTTACCTTCACGACTCCACCTCAACCGTCCCTATACATGTTTACATGGGGAACTCAGTGTATGAAAACTTATCTCGGGTTGGGGAATCCAGTACTTCCCGTCAAGGTGATGACGGTACTGGAAAATAATTTGCATGGTCTCAAGGCCTAGGCATCGAATACTCACCTATAAATACCCAAAGTGAAAAGAATAAATTTTTGGCCTTGACCTCCGTGCAACCAGATACTATTCCTCCATCCACTGATAGTGGGGAACTTAGAGCAATGAAATCCCTAGCAAGGGAAAAATAATGATTTTTCTCTCCTTAAATCTTGGAGGAAGCAGGGGCTCCCTAAAAACTGCCTCTGTTCGTTGGCTATTGGATAGAAATCATTCGGATATTCTGTTCCTATAGGAAACCTTGGTACATGAACATAAAGAAAGAACTTTCATGAATGGCTTGCATCCTTCTTGGGTCTCCTGTGTTGTTAACTTGATTGGTACCTCCGGAGGTCTTTTGGTTATTTGGGATCCTAAAAATCTCGATTTGGTACCTTACATCTCTTGTGGTGGCATTTTTTTGACAGGGATGTGCATTGCTAGCAAAAGGGAGCTCGCTCTACTTAACATCTACGACCCATGTGTGGAGAGGAAGAAGTTTTGGAACTTTGTGGCTAATAGTGGTCTTCTCTCACACAAAACATGATAATTTCAGGAGATTTGAATTTTACGATCTCTACGGATGAAGTATGGGGAGGATCTGCACAAGCGGGACCATTGGCAGTGTATTTCAAAACACTATTTCAATCCAAACTTTTTATTGATATCCAACTGGATAGAATAGTCCCAACCTGGAGGAATGGGCGAACTAGGACTAGCTCAATTGCTAAACGACTGGATAGATTTTATGTTTCTGAAGAGATATTATCTAGTGTAGGTTTATGCCGATCCTGGGTGGAATACCCATTTGTTTTAGATCATGCACCGATACTACTATAGTTAGATATCAACCCTGTCTACAAACTATATCCATTTAAACTTAATTCACAATGGCTACTCGAAAAGGAATTCAACGTCCTTGTACATAAGGTTTGGACTGATAAAAAGCACCTATCTGAAGGAGGCAGAGAGTGTAGATTAATCTGGAAGCTAAAGAACCTTAACAAACAGACAAAGCAATGGATAATGGATAGAAATAACAAGAACATATTGAAGATGGAGAAGTTGGAATCAGAGATAAAAGAAAATCTTATGCTTCTGGCAGAAGGCACATTTTCCCTGCATGTTGAAAGAAACCTTAGTATTCTCGATCAAGAAATAAATAATATATTAAAAGCAAAATAAGAATTGTGGAGGCAACACAACAGGACGATTTGGATACAAAGCGACGACCAAAATACAATTTTTTTTCACCAATTTTCCTGTTACATGAGAAATCACAAGCATATATGGGAGATTTTAGATACCAATGGGATTCGTCACACTGGTCAGGAGGTAATTAAAGAAGAGACAGTGAATTATTTTAGTAACTTCTTCAAGGCACATGATCTACAAACAACAACATAACAAGTCAAAATATCGAGACTCTTCTCTCGACTAGTAAATGATGAAGAAGCAAACTCCCTACATTTCCCAATCAAAATAGGTGAGTTGAGAGAGGTATTATATATGTTTAAGAAAGATAAGAGTCCAGGGCCCGATGGCTGGACAATCGAGTTTTTCACACATTTCTTTGATCTAGTGGGAGCCGACCTCTTAGATATGGTCTAGGAATCGAGGAAGAAAGGACTGATTGCAGGGGGGCTTAATTCCACATTTATTGCCCTTATCCCTAAAACAAATGAGCCTACTACCTTTGGAGATTACAAACCTATCTCAGTATGCAACCTTTGTTACAAATTAATTACAAAAATCATAGAAAATTGTATTAAACTGATCCTTTCCAGATCACTCTCAACATAACAACTTGGCTTTCTGAAAGGAATACAAATACAAGACGCCATTGGTACTACACATGAATGTCTCCACAACATTAAAAAAAAAGAGAATAAAATCACTTATTTTGAAGTTGGATCTTCAAAAAGAATATGATTGTATTGAAGAGATTTGTTAAGGATGATCTTAATTCAAGTGGGCTTTGGGATATAGTTCACCAATTGGATTATGAATTGTGTATCTACATCAACATTTGTAGTATTAATAAATGGTGAAGATACAAAATTCTTCATAAGCAGTCGTGGATTACGACATGGATGCCATTTATCCCCTTTGTTGTTCATATTTGTATTGGAGGGTCTTAGCTTATTACTAAAAGAAATCAAAGAGACAGGGAAGCTAGCGGGCATAAAGGTATCTAGAATGATAAGGATCCTCCACATTTTCTTTGTGGACGACCTATTAATCATGACAAATGCTACTATTAGTGAATGGGTAGAAATTGATAGAATCATTAAATTTTTCTGCAAAGCATCAAGCTTAAAGGTAAATGAACAAAAATCAAATATTCTTTATGAAGCGTTATCAGATGTGGACTTAGCTCCATACAAGACAATTCTCCCATATAACTTTATAGAACTATCTATTGGTTTTAGATATTTGGGTTATTATTTGACAACAAGGCTGCAAAAAAGTGTAGATTGGAACTGGTTGCTATCAAAGATGGAAAAAAAAATTGACCTCTGGTGCAATAGATGGTTATCATTGGGNTCAATATTAAATAATATCAAGATATTAATGCATAATTTCCTTTGGAGAGGGAACAATGATTCTTTCCACTACCATCTTTGCATATGAGACACACTGACAAAACCAAAGAAATTTGGAGGATGGGGTTTCTTCAATATTTTCCACTTCAGTAAATCACTGGCTGCAAATACACTCTAGAAGGTATTAAGAAGAGATGGAATTTGGCATGATGCAATAAAAGACAAATATCTACCTTTCACCACAATTACAAATTGGCTCAAATCGCCATCCTTCAATTTGTCAGCAATATCTAAAATCTAGAGCGACCTCCTAAAATCGATTCACATGATCACTTAGTGGCTTAGTTGGATTCTCGGTTCGGGACATCTTGTTCCTCTTGGAAGAGACAAGATTGTGGGATTGGGTGACAAATCCTTTCTTTCTCCAGAGCTAGTATCATATTTAAGACAAAAAAATATTTATGTACTTTCCCAAGTTAGAAAGATCATCGAACAAAGTGACCATTAGACCAGCTGGTATAGAGATTGAGACCTGGGACTGATGGGCACGATGGCTACAGAATGGGAAATTTTCCGTTTGGATCTCATTAGTTCAGGTGATTCCATACAAGACCGTGATGATTCATTAATGTGGACAGGGGGCGACCATTCAGGGCACCTCATAGTAAAAAACGTCTACTCGTCTCTTCTTTCCACTCAGAGGTGCTCGAGGATTAATGGTCGGAGACTAAAACTATGGAAATGGGAAATACAAATAAAAGTAAAATTGTTCATCTGGTTGGCAACAGAGGGAAAAATATTAACTTGGGACATACTACAATAGAAAGGTTGTGAAGGCCCAAGATGGTGTCATTTATGCAAGAGTGAAAATTAAAATATAAGCCAACTCTTCATAAGTTGCAATTTCACAAAATATATTTGGGCAAGATTAAGTACAATCCTAAAATTCAAAAGTGTATAGACAGGAACTTCGCTGTTAGATTGTTTTAATTCTTGGATAAAGGAAAAATATGACATTTCTTATCTTCCAGCCCTTATATGTTGGTACACATGGTTGGAGAGGAACACTGCAACTTTCGAGAATATTTCTCCTTCTACCCTCTCGGTGATTGCCAAAACTCTTGAATGTAATATCCCCAAGGATGAGCCCTAGTTGTATTTATGAATTGTAATCATGTTTATAGGTTGGTGAGCCAAGTGTATATAAGTTGGTGGTCTTATGTGTTTATTAGGCCGGAGAGCCTAAGTGTTAAAGGAAAGGAGCCTGATTTTGTATATGTAATTATGCATATCATTAATAAAATATAAACATCATTGTGTGCAGACTGGCCATGAAGAAAGAGTGATGGGGGACTAAGCTTCCACAAGGTTGGGTAAGGGAGGAGGCTAAGTGTGTGGGCCTAGGGGCTAAGCTAGGGGGCTTACCTCTAAAGGGGATAATAATTTACTATTATTTCCTAAAGGCTAAGGTGGACAATTGATGAGTGTTGCCCTAAGTTCCTGGGAAATGGGAACGAATGAAAATGTAGTGCATGTAGTTCCAGGAAGACAAGTGTCGACCTGGGCACATGCAATTAAAGCTGATGAGTTGAGCCATGTTGGGGGCTCGTTCTGTGGAGTCTGTTGATTCTCCATCCATTGTCTAACCGTGAACGGGGACATCCACCAGGGACCCTGGAATGAGTAACCCGTGAGTCATTCTTCCAACCTTCGTGTGAGTTCGTTGGTCAGTTGACCATCTAGAGTCTGGACCCTTTTTTCCTGTACAAACAAGCTTTGTGTTGTTTCTTGGTGAGAACCCATGGGAAAACCAATCGACTGAGTTGCATCTTCTGTGAAGCCCAAGCATCTTGTATATGTCTGTGTTGTGTGTGTGTCATAATGGTTGGCTGTTGCGGCCACATAGTTCCTCGACTAAGGGTGGCTTGCTGCCGTCGATGTCTCTTACTGAGCCATGCGGTGTCTTAGTGTGGACAATTTTCATTTTTGGACGTCCATACCCAATTTTCGGTTGTTACTGTCATCCCCATGTGAATGAGTGATAAACCATTGTTGTTGTCCTCACCTGGTTGGAGCTAAGTCAAGGAGTGTGCTGAAGAAGCGGGTTGACATGATCATGGTTGAAGAGGCAGGTTATTAATCCTGTGAGCAGCTCTCTCCAGGTGAGAGAGTTTGTTGGGAAGTGGTTTTCTCCCAGAGAGAGTCCAGTACCAGCTATAGAGGTCTGAGAATTCATGATCTAGCCTGTTGTCGAGACCCAGAGAGGGAGGTGAAGCACCAATGGACTGTTCTTGTGAAGGTGTATACTCCCGGGTGGAAAATGCATGTGGGGAATGAGAGTCTATGAGTAGTGGGCGTAAGAATGCTCCTGGAGAGAATCCTTCCAGTTGCTTTGTGCAGTTTTCCTGTAACCTCAGCCTAGTCTAGGATTCCCTTGCCCAGGGTGGAGCTTGGTCCCAGCTCGGGGGTGACCCACTGCTGAGCGTTATGAGCAGTGTGGTCTAAGGCTAGGAGGTTCATGGAAGGTCTGCACATAGTTGATGGAGTTACTAGAGTTTCAAAGATAAGTATCATTATGTGTTTAATTTCAATTAAAATGCATGTATGTGATGCTTGTAATATTATCATGTATTTCGTTGCGATGATGAATTATTGTTAATTACCTTAAGTCTCTATGATGGCGGTAACTCTATGTTAAATGTGTTAATTTGATTTAATGTATGTTATATATATATGCATGAGATTGTTCCGCGTAGTAGCGTTGCCCGACAGTGAGGTTGATGGTCAGGGATGTTACAAAATGGTATCAGAGCTTTAAAGGCTAAGTTAAGGTTGTGTTGGTAGCATTGCCCGACCTGTTGGTGGCTGGGGAGCCAAGTGTTAAAGGCCAAGAGCCTGATTTTTTATATTTAATTATGAATTGTAATCATGTTTATAGGCTGGTGAGCCAAGTGTATATAAGCTGGTGGGATTATGTGTTTATTAGGTCAAAGAGCCTAAGTGTTAAAGGCCAGGAGCCTGATTTTGTATATGTAATTATTAGATTATTATTAAAATATAAACATCGTTGTGTGCAGACCAAACACAAAGAAAGAGTGATGGGGGACTAAGCTTCCACGAGGTTGGGTAAGGGAGGAGGCTAAGTGTGTGAGCCTAGGGGCTAAGCTAGGGGGCTTACCTCTAAAGGGGATAATAATTTATTATGATTTCCTAAAGGCTAAGGTGGACAATTGATGAGTGTTGTCCTAAGTTCCTGGGAAAGGGGAACAAATGCAAATGTAGTGCATGCAACTCTAGGAAGACAAGTGTCAACCTGGGCGCATGCAGTTAAAGCTGATGAGTTGAGTCGTGTTGGGGGTTCATTCTGTGGAGTCTAACGATTCTCCATCCACTGTCTAACCGTGAATGGGGACATCCACCAGGGATCCTGGAACGAGTAACTAGTGAGTCATTCTTCCAACCTTTGTGTGAGTTCGCTAGTCAATAGGCCATCCAGAGTCTGAACCTGTTTTGCCTCTACAATCGACCTCTCCGTTGTTTCCTGGTCACAAACCCAGTGAGAACCCGTCGGAAAACCGACGGACTGAGTCGCGTCTTCCGTGAAGCCCAAGCATCCCATATATGTTTGTGTTGTGTGTGTGTCATAAAGGTTGGTTGTTGCGGCCATACATTTCCTCGACTGAGGTTGTCTTGTTGTCATCGACTATCTCTTACTAAGACTTGTTGTGTCTTAGTGTGGACGGTTGCCTTTTTTGGATGTCCATACCCAATTTCCCATTGCTACTGTCATCCCTATGTGAATGAGTGCTAAATTGTTACTATTGTCCTCACCTGGCTGGAGATGAGTCGAGGAGTGTGCTGAAGAAGTGGGTTGTCAGGCCCGTGGTTGAAGAGGTAGGTTGTTAGGCCTGTGAGCAGCTCTCTCCAGGTGAGAGATTCTGCTGGGAAGTGGTTTTCTCCCAGAGAGAGTCCAACACCAGCGACGGAGCTCTGCAAATTCTTGATTCAACTTGTTTTTGAGACCCAGAGAGGGAGGTGAAGCACCGATGGACTGTGCTTGTGAAGGTGTATACTCTCGGGTGGAAGAGGCATGTGGGGAATGAGAGTCCGTGAGTAGTGGGCGTAAGAAGGTTCCTGGAGAGAATCCTTATGGTTT
>SNQJ01S0054185.1:106058-116504 GCA_010110895.2 Picea sitchensis | reverse complement strand
TTCCTTTTTTTTTTTCTCTTAGTTTTTGTCGTTTTCCTTCTCTTTTACTTCCACAGCCAACGTTTTGGTCTTATTATTTTCTTTTTGTTGTTTTGGTATTTATTGTTGCTCTTCTCCTCTTATTTCTTTGGTTTTGTGTCCCGAAGATGAATTTTAGTATGGATTCGAAACATCAGCCAATAAAAAAAAACAATGTGGATATTCCAAACAACTTTGAAGACATCGTAGCTTTTCAATGACTATTTACACAAATTTTTAGAAGTATATTTGGATGACTTGATAATTTATTGTCTATTAAAAGAACATGTTTCTATGTTGCGTTTAGTGTTTGCAAGATGTTGGCAACTGAAAATCTCTTTGAATTTGAAAAAAAAATGCATATTTTGTATGCCAATTGGGGTACTACTTGGTCATGTAATCTATAAGGATGGTTTTCTAGTTGATCAAGCAAAAAATCAAGTAACTTCTAACTTACCTACTTTAAAGAATGTGAAGAATTTAGATTAATATTGGGGCATACCGACTGCTACAGAGGGTTCATTAGCATCTATGCCTTAATAATAGAGTTGACAGAGAGACTACTAAAGAAACCCAAAGATATCAAGTAGACACAAGAATGCAAGGAGCCTTTAATCATCTTAAAGGAAAAAATGGTAACTGGTCCTATAATAGTTTTTACAGAGTGGTCTCATGGATCTAATGTCCATGTAGAAACATAAGGCATACCATTAGGAGTAGTTCTAGCATAACCAAAAGGAAATTATCCAATTTTTACCCAATCTACTTCCCTACTCATAATATTACCCAAGTTGAACACAACTATACAATGACCAAACACGAAGGTCTCTTTATGGTTTACACTTTGCAAAAATTATGCCACTACCTGTTTGGAGGCCATTTTAAATTTGATATAAACCATTCAACACTAAAGTATCTAACTAATAAGCTCATTCTATAACGATACATATGCCAATGGCTTATATTGTTCCAAGAATTCAGTTTTGATCTAGTTGTCAAGCATGAGAAGTGCAATGTATGATTAGATAATCTATGTTGAATAAAATAAGGAGAATCTAAAGGATCAATATATGATGAATCATTGGACATTGATATTTCCAACTAGAATTTGTCGTCGACTATATTTAAGAAATCACAATCTTTCTAACCACAAGAATATACAATTGTGGAAAAGAAGCAACTGGTGTCCAGAGCATCAAATTATCGGTTGATTGTAGGACAATTGTGTAAAGTTGGCACATATGGCATCATTTAATGTATGTCGTCAACCATGAATATCATGGAATAATTTGGAAATGCCATAAGGGGGTAGAATTAGGGAACTACAGTGGAAAAGTCATCACCAAAAAAAATCTACAAGTAGGATTGTGGTGGCTTACAATATTTAAGGATTCCAAGAAGTATGCCAAGGGATATGATGTTTTCCAAAGTGTTGGAAAGTTGTTCGGAAGGGATCATATACGACAACAGCTAGTGATAGCCCTTTAACCATTCAAAAAGTGGAATGTTGAATTTATAGGGCCGATTAATCCTCGTGCTCAACATTTAGGAGTAAGGTATATAATCACGACCACATACTACCTTACATGATGGGTAGAAGCATCTCCAACAAAATATTTCTCAATGTATACAACTAATAGTTTCATTTTTTAGCATATTATTAGAAGGTTCAATTGTCCACAAGACTTGACAAATGATTAGGGAATACATTTATTGAACATAATAGTTGTGTCATTAACACATGAATTCTTAATTGAACACCACACAATAAGTCCCTACCATTTGCAAGCCAATAGAATGATGTAAGCATTGTACAAAATTATAGAGAACAAGCTTACAATTTTTTTGTTGTCAACATGGACAATTGGGAAAGGCATACCAATAGTTCGTTGGGCATACTGAACTAATGTTAAGAATCTCACCCAACATACTCCTTTCAAGTTGTTGTATGGAAAAAGATGCAATAGTACCTTCAAAGTTCCTCATCCCTAGTATCCTAATTGCAAATGCAACCAAAATGATAAAGGATGAGTCTATGTTGGAGTGACTACCTGCATTTTAAATTTAGAAGAACACATTTTCTTAGCTCAATTCCATCAAATAGTTTAGAAATAATGAAAAAAGGTTCAAAATGATTGACATATTAAGAACAAGACCTTSAAATGATATATGGTACTMTMTGTYTRCCATATGACAACAAATACATGAAGCATCTAGGAAAACTCAAAATGCATTGGTTAAGTATTTTCCTAATTATAGAAATACGTAATACGTAACTCAATAGTTGTCCAATTGGTACAACTCGATGGAATGTTGAGGGAGGAGTAGGTGAATGGAGTTCGTCCAAAATCCTTTACTTCTCCACAATAATTAATTAATTAATTACTTTAGATTAATTAATTAATCAAAATCCTTTAGATTACTTTATGAATTAATTGTACAATATGGAATGTTGAGGGAGAAGTAGGTGAATGGAGTTCGTCCAAAATCCTTTACTTCTCCACAATAATAAATTAATTAATTAYTTTAGATTAATTAATTAATCAAAATCCTTTAGATTACTTTATGAATTAATTGTACAATACTCCTCCACGAGGAGTATTGTACAATTAATTCTCATCATTTTAGTTTCAATGTAGTCCAATAACGCCCAACCCTATGGTTGAAAAATTAAGTTGTGTTAGTATTTCTTTAGTGTCATTTGTGGCAGTGTTTTTTTACATTCATTTGTGTTAGTCTTGTTTTACGTTCAATTATCTCAGTTATAAGTTTTTTAACCAATAGTTTTCGATTTTTTAAAGTTCATGCACAACTTTTGTGGTAAGGGAGGGAAATTTCAAAATCTTTTGAGCACAGTCTATCATACACAGTCTATCATACGAAAGTATATACCTTTATGTTGCATCAACTAGTCCATACTTTTCCAAGATAGGGTGCATAACTTCTACTTGCACAGTTTCATCTATAGGAATAGAGTCAAACATCATATGTCACCCACTATGAGTTGAGATATTTTATGTTGAAGTCAAAAAGTGTCATAAAGGTTGGAAATGATGAAGGCATTGGTTAATCATGTAAGTCATATATTGATGGGACAATTTGAGGGATTACACCATTATCCACTTTTATAAGGTCATTCTTAGTTATGCTACAAATTGCGTATTAAATGCACTATGATATACCAAAATATACCATTAATTGAGTCACTCTCTTTATATTTCCATGTCTTGCAAACTTTTAACATAACTTGAGTTCAATTTTGGAAATGGAAAAGTGTTTGACACAATTATTTTTCTCCACATTATGAATTAGTGTAATAACTAGAAAGCAATCCAATCTAACATATTATTCAGGGTTTACCATCAATATACACTAGATGCCAAGATCATATAACATAACCAATGGGGAAGGCAACAATTGGAATAAATCATGACTATAAAGAAGCTATGCATGTAGACCTAATTGATGTCAAAGAGCGTCATAAAGGTGAAAGAGCCTCATAAAGGTGATTTCTTGGGAAAGGGAGATTTTCCTCGAGTTTAAAGAAGATGATTCTATAAGCAACCAATTCATGTGAGTACTAGCGATGCAAGAATGGAAGTTGTGGATTCTATCTACTATAGGTCTTCTCACTCATGAAATTACTATATGTCCCAACCTTTGGTAATACACCACAAGTTTAGAGATGTGTTAAGTTCCTCATCAATAGAGTTCATCAAGGTTAGCTATGGCTAGGGTGGCCATACCCAATAACAATGAATCACATTACGAATATGTCAAGCCTTTCCATGGATGGGCCTTAGGTTTAGACAATGCTCTAGGAACATAAAATGGAAAATATGACATATACACCAAGCATGGCACAACTAGATGAAGCAAAGTTGACATCATTGCATCTGTTACCACAAAACTAGTAATCATAGATATTGTTGTAGGGGCTAGTCTGCTTTGCCGACTAGACCCCCCATTCGAGTCGATTGTAGTAGTTTGTTAGGGAAGTTAGAGTCGACCGATGCGACAGTTAATGTAACCGACTAATAATTGTACAACACACACACACACACACACACACACACACACACACACACACACATATATATATATAATGGAAAGGCAGAGGTTGTTTTGGCTTCATCTAATGAAATGATTTGATGGTTCTCCCACTATTGTGTATGTCTATCTGTATGCTTGTGTGCTTCTATATATGATATTATAACATGTATTGCTATATGTGAGGATCTACTGGAAACTTCTCGTACTTTCTCCCTAACTACAACATTGGTTCCATTGTCGATAGTTCTGAACTCGGTAATGCATTAAAGAAAATAGTACATAGATGTTAACTCTAACAGACATACGTGAATGGTGGGAGTGAAAAACCAACAATTATATTATAAATTATGCACAAAGAAACTGACTAACTTTAGCAAAAGCTTGCACACTTCTATTCATAAATACACGAGGTATTCTTGGAGGCTATACTAGAAGCACTGTATGAATACATCACTCAATCTAATGTGCAGACTCACTCTGGATGAGCAGTTGATGCACAAGATTATAAATGGAGGAAGAACAAATCTAAATGAGTGGTTTGAGAGGATTGTAAAAGATTATATTGAAGATCAAGTGGTTGAAGACGGAGAATCAGTCTAGACTATCAAGAATAAATTCTATACTGAGTTACACGACATATTCATTTGTATTGTCCCCTCTCTGTTGCATAAATTCTTCCTAGATAAGGGAGTCCTCGACATTGTCGAGTATTGACCTCCTCTGAAAGATCCTCCTCCAAATTCTAAATGGCGAGAAAGACAAGAAAAGTGGGAAGAATTCTTGGAAGCTAATTGCAAATATACCAAAGAATCTTGGGATTACTTCTTAAAGAAATGAAATCAGTTAAAATGATAAACGTCGTCGATCACGAGTAATTCGGGTCGGCGTCAGGGGGCTGGATGATTCGTGAGACAAGTTAAGTTGAATTCGAAGTGAAAATCAAAGTCGAAGCCAAAGTCGGACCACACCCAAGTCGAAAATGATGTGAGTCGAGAAAAAGATAACTGATTCAAGTGAGAAATTTTCACATCGATAGAAGATTCACAAAACCTTAGCTAACATCCATAAAATAGAGCAGGACAAAAATAAAAAGAAGCAAGAAGAGTTGTAGAAGGAAAAGGATCCCAAAAAAAATCATAGAAAACCTATTGAGGCATTACAGTTTGTTGGATCAACCCTTGAGAGTGCCTTGACGGCTCTTGGGAGGAGTGAAATCTTGCAATTTAGTATGGTAGCTGATGGTGCCCAACTAGCCAATGATCAAGTCGATATGGAAATTGATGATTCAGACCTGCAAACCAACTTTCTCCTATAAGAATTCCTAGTCCACGCATTACATAATTTCTCCAACAATGACTTCATATCGATACACAATCACCATGGGTGTGGTGTTGAACTGATAATAATGGACAAATAAATGATGCGGTGTTAATCAAAGCACAAGAAAATACTCATAATTGAATAAAAGACATAATCATTCATGTAAGAGATCTCATGGATGTTGCCCCGCTTCTGGAACTGCTTCTAGAAGATTCAAACTCAACAGATAGTGAAAGTGAACCGACACGACCCTCTAGAGGATGACTCGTTGAGTATATAGATAAATCTTTTCCAATAGAGGACTCAAGCCTAAACCAAGAATGAGTACAGTTAGCAATTGAATATATATCAAATAAATAACATCCGTGGATTACATCGAATGAATCAAACAACTCATCCTTGACTCCAGAAAATATTACTACATTGACCTCCAAGTTGACTTTGACTAAATATCTTGCAATAATTCCATTTGATAAAAATAAATCAACAATGGGACGCAACCACATCCCTATTTATGAAGGCGACGAAGATTCCAAACGGCATCGGTTCGTTTGTGAGAAATTCTGGGATGTTGTAGATATAGTTGATGAAGAAAAACAAATGGATCAATTTGGAGTCGTGCTTTGAGCCAGGGTTCTTACCTTTTTTATGAATTTCACCGACAATGAAACACGTACAAAAAACAAAATAAAGCAGAATTTCCTCTCAGTTTTTAAGACACAAGATGTAAGCCATTTGGAAGCACAAAAACTGAAGGAAATCAAACAGAATCCTGGTGAAAGTGTGTGTGGATACGACAAAAGATTCAAGGATTTACTGAGTCAAATACCATATGAGATCGACGAAAAGATACTAGAAAAATGGTACATAGCGAGACTATTACAAAATATTAGAGCCCCATTAAGGATGTATGACCTTTCGACATGTGAATAAATCCTCAAAAAAGCTTAGAGGATTGAAATGGATGATGAAGGCCCGATTAATGCATCAAGCGCTGAAAAAATATTGGAAGACAAGATCACAGAGCTACATCAGTCAATTAAAAAATTATCTCTCAATCGAAATGAAATTTGGTGCACCATTTGGTCTAGCGAAGGACATACTAAAGACTACTGCAAATTTAATGATGCCTTAGACCCAACAGTCAGGCAGATCCAGAATTGAAACTTATTGCGATATCTGTGAAGCCTCGACCAATCATGCAACAAGAGATTGTTTGCACAATCTAAGAAATGTATGTCCCAAGTGCTATCATATCTACGAAGCAAACAATCATTCCACCCTAGAATGTCAGTTGAATGGTAAGAATAGAACAAATATACACTCAGTCTATCATACACAAGCAGTCGACCAAGGGGACGATTATAGAGGTCAAGATTGAGGTGGATACCAAGGTCGAGGTAGAGGAGGACGAAGAAGCTTTGGAAGAGGACGTGGCTAAGGATGATACTACTACTTTACCTGTTGGAAAGAAGACCATATCAGTCCAGATTGCCCGATAAAAGGCATAACTAATTTAAAGTTTTGTAATATTTGTGGAGTGGGAGATCACTCCCTAGAAGAATGTCTGATTGTGCTTGAAAAAATCATGACCAAGAGAAATGAAAACCTCTTACATATAGTGTTGAAACAAGATATTTTGAATTCAAAAACTCTCCATGTGGTTACAATATCGAGAGCGGTTAAAGACAATTACTCGGAGGCACCAAATCGACAAGGAAACAAAGTACCATATTTGGACCTTGATAAGGAAGAGAGGATAATGCAAGAAGCGCGGAATTTATTTAAAAATTCCGACCAGGATAAATTAAATGAAGGACGACCGAGTATGTCAAACACTTCCATTGAGGAATTTCTACAACTACTAAAAGAAAATATGTTGGTAGGAATCTTGATCGACTTACTGCATATATTGAGAGAATATAAAGAAAATCAAAGACCAGTAAAAATTGTAAGAGGGATTTTCCCTCTAGCAGAATTGGCGACTCCACTGGGGAGTCTCTTTAGGGTTTTAGAGGGAGGTTTTTGGGAAAACCCACCTATATCTATACCAAGGTTTAAAGTATAGACAGAGAAAATGACTCCCTAAAAGTCAATCTAATTTCTACACTACCCCAAACATTCCAAAATAGATGAACATAAAACAATGAAAGAGTTAGTTGGAAACCATACCTTTGATCCGATGTTTGGTGTTGATCTCCTCAAGATTTGTAGCTCCCGAGGCTGCAAGTATCCTCCCAAAGCTGACCTGCATCCACAACTAGGAAAACAAGGCTACAAGCATGCTATTTGTATCCATAAATTAAGGTTAGATATAAATTGCTATGTATAAATCAAAGAAAAGACATAAACACCATCATTTGGGACAATGAAAATAGATTCTTTTATTCATTAATCAAATATTGAAGCTTACAACCTTTGCAGGCCGACGCTCCGTGAAACTGGTCCAGGCTCCTCTTAAAAATGCTCCAAGTGCACCTTCAATAATCCTCTTCTCACAATCTAGTGATCACCTTAAAGGGAAGGGAATGGGTTGAATGGAAGAAAAGGAGCTAGAGAGGGAAAGTTGAGGCAATAAATCACAAAAGGTTGCAAATGCTTGGACAAGGAAAGGAAGGGAAATTGGGAAGAGTTTCACTGTTCTAAATATTGGTTCTGTAATGAGACCCCAAGACCTCCTTTTATATGAAAAAAGGATAGTTAGTTGGTTGGGGGATGGGCTATAACAAGTGAATTGGTTGGGAAACCTCCAATAGCCTGTAAATTCCATCGAATTCGTTACAACTTTTTAATTTTTTCAACTTTTGGAGGTAAACGTTGGTTGTTTAGTATGCAACAAGCATATGCAACAAGCGTATGTACATGGCAAGTAGTGCAACAGGGCACATGCATGCTCTAAAAATTGGTTTTTTAAATAGATTTCCTCAGCAGTGATTTGGAAAATTATGCAAGTAGGAAGGCCAATGCCATGTATGAATGAGTAGGGAATTTTAGGGCTATAACATATGCCCCCTAATGTACAAGGTCAGAAGAGGGACTGATGGCTGAAATACATTACAATATCTTCACCAATGAGAATGCACGAAATCGAGTGAGCCTGGGACCGGAGTTCGGGAGGTGTCATCTACAGAACAACAATTGTCTCTCTGAGGTGGGCATACCCATTCTCAGGATGAACTAAATCAGGGTTTATAATCAAATACACTACAGATCCATGTCATATAACTATATAAAGTGTAGCCGCGAGTAATACACAACAAATCTACATCTCAAAATCAGTCGAAGATATACAACTTCAAGAAGCTAGTGACGCCTGCGACCATAGATGAAGTATTCGTAGCTCGAGCAAACACTTCAAGATCTTCAAAACTCAGGTAGGAGTACAATGGGAGTGTAATAATCACTACTCTGAGGTATTTGACAAGCCTTCGGGAAAAAACCGAAGGATCTCGATGATCAGGCAGAGAACTTCGTCAATTTTGAATCTGGACTTGATTGGACTCTCAAGATGGTCGACTCATGAAAGTCATGAGACAAACTGCAGAAAGGTCGACTCAGGTTGGGTAAGACTTCCCTTGGAAAAAGGCACAAAATATGATTATACTCAAGCAACATGACATTGACACAAGTTTGTGATGCATGAGGCACCACAAACTCCCCATATGTTTGGAAGAGTAACCAAACGGAGGAGGACATAACTCTATGTAGTGAGAACAACTTCCTAAGGTCATACTAGATCCCAATGCTTGACGAACAAACAAAAGGATGTGCTTTGTCCAAGGGAGACTCTCTTTGTTGCCAAAAAAAGAATGGATATTTCTCATCCCCTCTTTTTGGAATATTTGATTTTTTTTTTCTTTTTCAATTTTTTAACGAGCTTGAAAAAGAATAAAAGAATGCTACATTACAAAGGAGGAACAAGTGTCGTGACAAGGAAACTGGTTCCAAGCGCATGGAACATACTAATGCTCAGGGCAAGGATACATTTGCAAAATAAGGAAACTCGGGGAAAATTCCTCCATGGGTCAAGGTGTTAGATCGCAAAGGCAAAAAGTATTGCAAGGTTTGTGTATAAGGAATGATTCAAAGGTTCAGTTGAGAGCAACATGGAGCCGACATTAGGCCAAAGACGCAAAGATGAGACCCGCAATGCGATTAAGCATGAATCAACAAGACCCCTTCTATGTAAATTTTTACGAGCCCAGAGAAGGTAAGCTTGGTAGTTTTTTCACATTTAGAGAGTCTGAAAAAATGAAAAATAAGACTCCAAGGAGTGCCTTTTTCATAGTTATTCCAATTGGCTTGAAAAAAGGTTAAACTTTCACCGAAAATACATCTTTTCCAAACCATTTTAACGAGTGTGACAAAGACAAGATCACACATAAATCTTTTCAATTTTAAGGATTCTAAAAAGAGCTTAACTATGGACTCACAACCTTTTCCTGAGTTTAGTCTCCTTAGCCCGAAAAAGTATAAAAGTAATTGAGGAGAACTCTCCCGGTGAGACAAATCTTCTGAGGCGTACCTTTTTCCGCTATAATCTATTGGCTGGAAAAAGTGTTAAACTCATGCCAAGTAGATGTTCTTCTGGACCAATTTAACAAGTGTGAAGGAACAAAGTCACTTGGCGATCTTTTCAGAGCTAGGTCGTTAACCTCTACAAGTGATGTTGAAGACCACCACCTAGCCTCTGCAAGTCATGCTGGGGGGAAAGTCCAGTCACTGCTAGTCATACTGGTGATAGGTCTATAGCCTCTGCGAGTCATGTTATAAACCAATCACCAACCTCTGCAAGTCATGTTGGAGATGTGAAACCAACCACTACAAGTCATGATGGGGGCATGATCCTAGTCCTTGTGAGTCATACTGGAATTCAACAACCAACCTCTACTAGTCATGTTGGAGAGTTGTCAACAACCTTGATCCGGATTATTTTCGACACAAAATGAGAGCAGAGATATAATAAAGAAATGTACAGAGATATATCAGATATCCAATAATATAACATAAATGTATCAAAGATGCAACCATAAAAACAAAGATACAATAATACAC
>SNQJ01S0054185.1:47194-61245 GCA_010110895.2 Picea sitchensis | reverse complement strand
GATTAAAACATTATAATTAATTGTTAAGTTTAGAATGGGTGCCTAAAATCACTCATTGGACTTGTATATAAAGGAGAGAGGTCATAGTGACATTTTCTCATTTTGTGAAAGGATGGAGTTAGCATAAGTGAGTTTGTACTTGTTCTAGGAGGCTTGGTGATTTCAGCAAAGGAAAATTATGCAATGGTGGAAAATCAGGCCTAGAAGAGAGGAAGTCGCAGAGAACAAATTGTACGGAGGTGTATGTACAAGTTTTTTGTACTTGTACGTGGATTATAGTGGGAGGAATCAGATATGTATGCGGGTTGTGGAGATCACAATAGCATATGTGAGTGGTTTGTAGGAAGGTGAATCATGTATATGCGGGTTGCAGTGGGCACAATCGCCTATGTACGTGGGTTGCAGTAAGGTGAATCACGTGCATAGTTTTCTAGGAAGGAGCAAGTCTGTACAGGCTAACATGCGATGTTAGCATGCCATTAAGGTGGTCTGCAACAGATTTGTAGGCAGAGAAAACTTCCAAGGATATTGTTGAGGTTTGGTTTTCTAATTTGTATGGTTATTGGAGGACAAGATTGTCCTCAGATTTTGGTGGATTTGTATTGGTTGGGAGGGATGGTTTTTCCATTAGGATTTCTGAATTTGAAAAGGTTACAGAACATAAATTTTGTGTCTCTTGTGTATTGATAATTCATCTCTTATCTTGTTGTTTCCGCAACATATATTTTTAGTCGATTATTTTCAATGTAAAATTGTTCTGTGATAACAACTAGGGTTTACTGTTAGTTCACTAGGAAGAAATTTTCAGATCTGAAAATTAGTCACATAGAGTTGCATATGAAAATTGACAATTTGTTGCCTACCTTTAGGAACTTAGGATAAAATAGTATCACATAAGACTTTAGGAATAATATTAGAATATTCCCTTGGATTAATCCCCCTTCACTTAGCCCCTCTTCTTGGACCCTTAGTCCCCTTTCCCTCTTGTGGAGTCCTAGCCCCCCATACAATTTCATCTTACTTGGTATGCAACAGTAATGTATTTTATTGATATAATTGAGTGTGATTACATATTACATTTGCTAGGCTCGTTGGCCTCTAAGATCATAGGCTCCTGGCCTAATAATCACACGGGCACTCTGACCTCAAAACATATATACAAAGGCACTATGGCCCCAAAATATCCTGGCTCACCAACTTATAAATCATATGTACATTTACAATTGGGGTGTGGCCTAGGGGTATTTCACACAAGGTGAGGCACGTTTTTGTATGACCCCCTTGTCCAACTTTTCTCCACTTCTTCACTTTATTTTCTTCTAGTACGAGATGCCTATACAATCCTATGTTTGGCAATGGAGAGTAGGGAAATGGTTGTATCTTGTGATTTATTTTTCTCTTAGGTGGTATTGCTTTATGCTCTTGATTTTTTTTTGTAAGGCTTTAGAATATTCTCTAATGAGTGTTTTTACTCTTTTCTACATCCATATAGAGATGCCTTCACTTCAAACAATTCATTTCCTTTTTATTTATGTCTCAATAAGAGTAGTACAAAAGTTAATGCTTGACCTAATTAATGTCTTGTCTTGGTTAGCACATACCACAAAGATCTTATATTCACCTTTGTGTGAATTGATTATGAAGGGATCATTATACTTGATCAAGTAGTATTGTTTATCTCTCTTCAAAAATATTACATCCTTCATATACATGTAGGGGATTCCAAAAACTACACCATGTTAATTCATGGATTCACACCCTACAATATAAGGATTTATAGGATCAAGTCACTTATTATTTATTATGCAGGTCTTAAATAGTGTGGTGCTTGGATGATCTACTATGAGAAGATGAGGAGGCTTGTCAACTAAGCTATGGAATATTTTCATGTAAGAGTGTTATTGGTAGATGAATAGAGCTTGGAGAAAGAACACTAATTCCCTTGTAATTGGATAGTTTGAGTGTTGAAGATCCTAATAGGTCCCAAGTTCAAATGTTAAAGATCCTATTTTTCTAGCATCTCATGTTTCTACTCATAGAATTGACAATAAGTTAAAGTAGGTTTATATGCTATTTCATGTCCATAAAGATAAATCAATCTCAAGGTTGGGGATAGTTCGAGTTTGAGGTTCATGTTTTATGTAACATAATAGCCCCTCCAGACGCTCAATGACTTTTAGTAAAGAAATTTTTATCTCAATAGCTATAAGGATCAAGGACTAAGTGCCACAGGAAACCTCTCAAGGCACCACATCAACAATACATATTGACAGAACACGATAATGAATCAAAGGCAATACATGTTCGTAGGACATGAGGATAAATCAAAGGCAATACATATTTACAGGGCGCGAGGATGAATCAAAGGAAACCATGTGAAAATGATGATGTAGGATTTGGAAAATCAATAGGATAGGTGGAAGGTCCAAAAGGTTCCATGTGGGTAATTCAAGGGGTCCTATTTTTCCTTATAATTTTTCTACGTACTTGTTTCTCATATTTAAACAAGTAATTTTTCTAGTGTGTTGTTTTTCGTTTCAAGCTCGCTGCATCTTTCTTTGTAAATGAATTTATAATATATATAAATTTGAGGAATTTTTTCTTGGAAAAAACAAAAACAAGGACTGCATTAATTTTATAAATTATTTCTGGTTGTCATGATTGGGTGGATGTTGGGTCCTTTGTACTTCATGCGATATAACTCCACCCATGGACCCCATGATGGACTTAATTTCACTACATAATATTTTTAGGCTTGAGAGATTCAGTGTATTAAAGGTACTGTGCTTCTTAGTATTCACGACTCTCCCATGTAAATTGATAATATTCCAGGACTATATTTTATTAATATTTTGGGTCCACTAGAGTAGTGAGGTGTGGGTCTGAGAGTAATGATTTTGTTCGAAGGGTGATGACCATGTGTTGGTGATTGTACTGCATGTGGATGAATTGATAATCATTGGGATACCTCTTTTGGGATTGGAACAATGAGGACTAGGTTGAAGAAGTCACTGGATATGACAAAGTGGGAATATGGTTTCCTTTGAAATAAAAATTGCATAAGTCCTAGGATAGACAAGGCATGTTAAGTCTCCACGTGACATGTCTAAATAATGCAATAGTTATTAAGGGAATAGGGCCTTTCCATATTAGTATTTAAAGGACTATTCAAATGGATCCAAACATACAAGGCTAGAATATGAATGTTGTTGATTCAACTATACAAGACAAATCGGAAATATTCTTGGGAAGATCAAGATGTGCCACATGGAACCATTAGAATCTACCATGTGGGTGCATTACATCAGCTAATGGGGACTAAGAGGAAAAGTGGTAACTTCAAAGGGTCCCACCATGTGGATGCATTACATAAGCTAATGGGGACTAAGAGGAAAAGTGATAGCTTCAAAGGGTCCCATGTGGTGAAGGGAGGGTCCTCAGTACTCAAATATATGAAGGGAGAATGAAGATATGAAGGGATATTTATTCTTTGAAATTTTCCCAAGTACTTTGAGTAATAGACTCAAGGATCACTTCATGGGAGTATATAGGCATTTTAGGGTTGAACGTATAATAATTTTCAAGGATTTATGTATTTGTGATGTACAATTTCCTTGGTGGTGTTGATGGTGATTAAATTAGATTTCATAAGGATATTTGGTCCTAGGAAGTGAGTAGATTTAAAATCCTTTGCAAATAATTATTCAAAATATTTAAAGTTGACCCAAGATGGTACCATGTTTCATGACATAGTATGCACTAAAAGTTTAAAGAGAGGATAACAAAAAATAAATCCACTTTGATGCCTCCACAACACATAATGGCTATAGGGACAACCATACAAGTTTATTTAAAGCAGTGGTTTAATTAAAGGAAAGAATGTACAAGAATCAAGTCCCTAAGAAATTAGGATACGAACATGGTCATTATTCATAAATTTCATAACTTGGTTAGCCCATGCAATTACAATAAATTCATTTCAAGACACAATAAGGATCTTTTAATGGAAAAGATTTAGTTGGGCCATTGTGAAGATCAATGGTTTTGTATATTGAAGAGGTTGAGAATTTAGAAGAGAATTAGAATACCAACCAAATAGATGTTCAACATTTATGTGGAGGGTTCTTATTCATCATTGAAGGTGAGAAATATCCAGTTGTTAATTCTAGAAAATGGATAGCCATTATTACTTAGCATTATTCTTATAATTGGTTAGCATTGAAATTGTTGCTTAGGGTTTATAATGGACCATCCTTCGATGTTCTTGGAGAAATTAACATAGGTCATGGAGCATAATAAATTAAACTACCTTCTCTAAATTTATGGGATAACATCACTACGAGGAGTAGTTTGGGGAATGTGTCAGAATGATTATTTATATGTTGGAGATCAAGTGATCTCTGGTTGGATATTAATGGTACAAGATATGTTATTGTCTATGTTGTAAATTCTATCTGTTTGGGTACGACTCCAATTCCCTTTTTTCTATATCTTATGCATTTAATATCAATATTGTAATCATTATTCCTAGAAGGCCAAACTTAGATTATTTGTATTTTTTGTATTTTATTTTTTTATGTAGGTTTGCCAGATAAGATTGAATTGTGACTCTTGTTATTCCCTTGATTTCCTTTGCAAGTAACACCGTAAAGTTGATATTTCTTAGAATTTTCTATTTCATGAAGCTTTGGTTTACTCATACTTTGTTGTATCTAAACAACTATGATATTCTAGTCCTTTCCATTTTCAATAACTCTAATAAATGAAGACCTAGTTTACATATTTCATGGTTTACTAGTTGATGTATGACTGTGTATGTAGCTCTATTTTGTGTCTGAATGCATTCTTTTACTGTTGGCTCCATATACCATTCGAGGAGATTCCTTGGAATATTTGAAGGTATCAAGTTGGGTGATAACAATTTATGGCGTTGTTGCCAAGGACAAAGTCCAACAACCTATATTAGTAGCTTAGGATACATAAAAAATTGGTCATAAGAAGTTCTATGAATATTGTTTATCTCATCTATAGACTCCACCAAGGAATAAAGTCCCATTCACTTTGAATAAAATGCCCCACTCCTTATATTTATGGTGAGAGGAAGTGGTAGTGTTGGGGAAAATAATATCTCACTTGGTGATTCTACAATGTGGGATCACATTTTTTAAAGATGGAACATGATTTTCATCCCATTTCTAATGCTTGACAAGGTGGATGAAGGTTTGATAAATGGTGGATCACCTCCAATTTTTCATGGAGGAATCTCCAAAATTTCAACAACTTAAAAACATAGTTTAAAGGGAAAGGTTTTATGATGATAGGCTCCTCAGACAAAGTTAGGAGTAGCATTTACTATTGCTCTGTAAATGTGTAGAGCTTGTATTCTCAGATGGAGCAATATTGATCCATATTTATGCAACTAGCATATGTTATTGAGGAAAATCAATTTGAGAATGTTTCTTGTTAGGAGGATATTTCAAATTACTTAGATAGATACATTAAAAACAAAAATATGGCCCCTGAGCTTAATAAGGTTAAATCCCATTTCTCTAAATTTTAATATCATGAGGAATAAGAAGATTATGAATAATCCTATATCTCTCTCCTCCATGATTTTGATCCTTGGAATGACATGAAGAGATCAAAATATGAGGATGAAGAAAGAGAGCCTGAATCATATTTTGAGAAAATGAACATTCTTAGCAGCCATTCTAACTCTAACATTGATCATGAAGCACTGATAGATGATGTTTATGGATCAGAGCATGATGATGAATATTTGGCTAAGATGAGCCTCTATTAAGTGAATTTCTATCTAGTATGGAAGAGGAGGATCATGAACATGAAAAGGAGAAAACTTTAGAATTTAACTCATTAACATCTTTAGTTAATATTCCATATCTATATGTAGCAAAGGATATTTAGAAAAGGAAGGAACCCATGAGTCACATGATATTAATGAGGATATCATTATAAATTCTAATGATCTTATTGATTTTGAACAAAAACATTATGAGGAAGAAGACCATGGAAGGATATTAAACCTCTACAATCTCTAGATCAAATGTATTATGATGGTAATTCCATTTATGATATTGGCATGGGAATGTGAGGAATAGGTTTTAAGTTTAAAGCTTGACTTACTAACTTTTGTCAACAATGTTCTTAGTCTCCAAGAAAGGAAGAAGCAAGATCTTGAAAATAAAAGTTGTATTCAACAATTAAATTCATTGGTTTATGCATTTGAATTGTTTGTCTAAGAATAAGACATGGATGTAAGAACTAGAGGACTTAAGATAAGTTGCACTACTCCAAAGAAACAACATACATATGATGGCATAGTAACATTTTCCCCTCTTTGTCAACTTTTGCATTTAATGTAATTAATGATAGTTATTTTCATGAAAGGATTAGCATTGATTATGTACAAGTATGGATTCAATCCATATTTCAAACAACAAACAACCATATGGATTCAATCCATATGGACTCATGTAATTAGAGATTCATCATCCTTTAATTTTTGGGTGTATCAAGTATACAATCAACCTATCCTTTAATTTTTGGGCGTATCAAGTATACAATCAACCTATTCTGAGATGCAACCAATAACACTTAAGTCATGTCAAGCACATGTAGGAAAAAACGATAAAATATAAAATGCATGTTTGGCTGCATTGGACATATGATTTCACTTGAGCAATGGTGTATTTTTTAGTTTATGGTAGGTAGGTATATAATTAACCAATTTCAGACTTTAACATACTTATAATATGTAGTTTACATTTTCCTTTTTTCTTCTTCGATAAAATTATCGAAGTTGTTTTATATTAGTTTGGAGTGATAAAAAAGGCCACAAGAAGTCTTCATGAGTTATATTCTAGTCCTAATCTTTCCATGGGAAAATATATAAGCACTCATTTCCTTTCTTCCCCAATTCGTACCACATAATTGTTTGGGGGTGGGGCGAGGGGTTTGTGTGATGGGTTATGTGATATCAAGTAACTTAGCATTTCTGATCCAAAGGTGTTTTATATTCACTTTGAGCTCTACCCTATTATCTTGTACACAAGTATTGCAAGTCATTTAACAAATATTGGTGCATATATGGGATATTTTGGAGTTATAATCTTCCCAAAGGGACACAYTATCCTCATGTTGGAGTTAATGTTAATGCTTGGGTTTACACCCTATAATACAATAATTAATGGATCATGTCTCTCATTTTTTATTATGGAGTATTCCACTCTCTGGTGGTGCTTGGATGATATAATATGGGTAGATAAGGAGGTTTGTGAGCTCACATATGGAAGATTTTCATGTAAGATATTTATTGGTAGTTGAATGGATATTAGATGAATAATATGAATGCACAATTATATAATTTAATTTTTGAAGAGTATAATAGGTCAGAATTTCAAAGGTTTAAAAACTTTTTCAAACTTCAAATAACTCAAAGGAAGGTTGAAAAATAAATTCAATTCCACATGGCCAACAACTTTCATTTTCCATGCTTGCATTGTTTCACAAGTCCTTTTGTGGACCCAATGATAGACTGTAATCTCCCCCACCTCTTGATGAAGAGGTTTGAGAAGACTTAGTGGCCTAGGCATCCCCACTAGGCCATAGTCTTACACTGTGGGGAAAAGTCAACCAAACTAAGGTTATATTCTTAAGTTGACTTAATAAAAAAGGTAAAAGGAGTTAAAATATATCTCAATAAAGAAATAAAAGCATTGGAGGTTGAGTTAGGAGTTAACCCTAGGGGTTAACTTAACTCAACAAGGAAATAGAAGAAAAGTATAAAGAGAAGGCTAGGGTGCACCTCTCATTCATTTTGGATTTTGGATTTTGGTAATTGCTTGTTGATGCTCTTGAGCATACAGTTTTGAGGGTTTTAATATTACAAACCCTAGTGAACAACTCAGTGGTGAAAGATTCCACTCACCTTGTTCCAAGCTTGGTCTTGGGGATGAAATACTCCACCCACACCATTATACATCTATCATCTTTCCAGGAGGACTAGGAGGGTCGTACCAGTTGAACCAGTAGGGTCATACCAGCTAGGGTTTTCTTGCAGGGGCACATCAATTGTGGAAAAATAGTTCGATCCAACATCTTGAGGAATATTGGAAGGGTTTCAGCTTTAGGGTTTTTCTTGCAAGATCTTGCTCATCAGTTTGAGGGTTTTCTTGAGGATTTATCACATCCCTATCATCTAGTTGCAGGTTGGGATGATTTCAGGAAGAAGGTGACATCTTATGATTCAGTATTTCTCAGATCTAGGAGGCTAGAAGTTAGATCTGACATTGAAACTTCTGTCAAGTGCTTGTGACCACCCGATCTATCATTCTAGAGATTTTCAAGGGATTCAGAGCCCATGTTCAACCAGACCGTACTATTGGCCATATTCAGGGTTTTAGGAGGGTCGTACTAGTCCATGGTTTCTGTAGTTTGAGGAGGAAGCTTCAACATTTGAGCTCCATACTTCAGGAGAAGGCTTATATTGCCTTGATCTATCTTTGGGAGGAGTTTGACATCATTTGTAGGTATTCAGCTTCAGGAGGGCCGAACCCTTGGCATCCATTGTCTTCAGCAGGCCATACTAGCAGACAACAGGGCCGTACCAGTTACTTTGGGGGTTAGGCTTAAACCCTAGTTGCAGATTGAGCGTTCATCTTCTATTGCAGCCTTTGGGAGGCTTCATTTGTATCTTCGGGAGCATTTTGTATGCAGCTCTATTATTGTCATAGAAGCCATCTGAAGCTATTCTAGATCTGCTTCTCTCATTGTATCGGGTGCTTGATTTCTTATAATAAAGTTTAGTTATTGCTTGTGTTCATATATTGTCTTGATGATGATCTTCATATGTTTGTAATAATGCTTGTATAACACGTGGTTGAAACAAATGAATAAACCCTAAGGCCGAAATCTCAAGGCCAACCTACATACACAACAATTAATAATCAAATCAGTGGTTAGTTAGTGATTCCAAGCAAAAAAATTGGCTTGGGATCATTACACAGACTTCGTGGGATTATAGAATGATTTTAGGTCCAAACGACTGTGGAAATTCTTTCTCCTATATTTCTAGGATCTCACAAGTCCATGCATGAACCCAACAATACACTAGAGAAAGATTATATACTAATTTGGGTTTGTAGGGCCATGCCAATTTTTATGGTTATTTTTTAAGTAATGTAAGGAGTCCTCCAAACACCTAACCAAACATAACCCATAATAGCCCTAAATTAGTGGAAAATACTAGCTCAACAACATAAGGATTAAGGACAAAGTGCCAAGTGGAACCTCTTTGGATGCCACAACAACATTATGATGCATCGACCAAATTTTTGGTTAACATTATTTTTCCTAAATTCTTTGGTTTTTTCTAGGCCTACTTTTGGTCTTTAAGCTAAGAGGTTTGAGAATCCCTTTTTATTCTAACTTTCATTTTCCTTCCATCTTACAATTATCCCCATATTTGTAGGAGAGATTCCCCATTTTGGTGTGCACTATGGATTTATCAATCTGAGAGATTTCTCTGTCCTATATTTCTTCATGTTTTCTAGCCATGCAACTAGACACTATATGGAACAAAGAAATCAATATTCATCTACAATCTTATCTATTGTCTGGGGCACAAATTTCCCATGGTTCCCAATGAGCTTATATTCTACTTACATGTTCTTGAATTTACATAGTTGGATGCCATGAACGATATTTTTTGGCATATTGTTAGAACCACTATGAAAGGGAGACATGCAAGTTCCTTATTTTCCCATGTCAATAGTATAACAACGGGAAACTGAAAACATGTATGGATGGACCAATAGTACCACATTGTTTGATAATGTTGATGTCATCTAGTTGAGATCATGAGATGAGGAAATGACAAGTGTCATATCAAGGGTGTTGATATTAGGTTATGAGGAAATGACAAGTGTCTGATGGAGGGTGTTGATATTAGGGAAATTTATGAAAAATAATTCTCTCGGGTGTTTTAGGCCAAGGTTTTGGCTGATAATTTCCATAAGGACTTATTATCAAAATCTTCCCATGGAATTCTTAGGGTTATCCCAAATTCATTGTGGGAATTCACCACTACAGGCCTGGGGATACTACACAAATGTGTTGTGATTCCAAAGGTTCTCTCCATAGATAAATTATGGACACTTACCTAGTCATATGTGGTAGACATCTTATGAAGAGATTGATCATTTTTTTAGAAATGAACTTCATCAAGGTGGGACCTACTGTATGAGGAAATATAGGAATATATCTAGATGGAGCTTGGAAATTCCCATGGATAAGCCAAACAATTTGCATGATGATAACATACCATAMTTTAAAGCCCACTCCCTAGGGAAGTTTTGGAATCATCCCATTKGAAATTTGGTAATTTCCTATGATGACCATGAAACAATAAAAAAAATGACACCTCACATGTRGAAATTCCCATAAAATGCATAAATATGAAAAATGATGATATGCATGGAGAAATGCAGAGAATGGAAAGCAAATCATACTCCTGGTGAAATTTGAAAACAATTTGTCTGGGCACATGTCAATATCTCTCAGGAAAAAAAAWAWTTTCAAAACTTATCTTCTTAAAAAAATTCTCACCATCATTGTAGGATTTAACTTTTATACATTTCTAAATGTGGGTGAAACTTTTGGCATGGTGGCATCAATACAAGTCATATCCAAATAGATGGAATTTAATGGTATTGATCTTATTCTTCCCAATCGAATTTCAAATTGATTGCTATTTTTTCCCATCAAATCTCATGTTCTTACTTGGAATTCTCTTGAGAATCCCAAGTATACCCCTTTGATTGGGTTTCTTATCATGACAATGTCATAAGAACTCAACATAGTGTACACTCTAAACATGTTAGAGAATAAAATTCTAAGATACCAATGGATAATTTAGTACACTGCATAGAGTGGAGAGCTTAGAGAACTACCATGGTTATCATAATTAGCAAAATCGATTGCATACTAAAGGTGATCAATTCAAGAAAATGATATAGTGGTGTTCCAAGAACTGCAATAACGTTTTTCTCCTCATATTAATAGACCAATTGTTTAAGAAGCCATACCTTCTCAACGTTGTTGGTTTTAATTCTATTTTTTACTTACTGATAGGAGGTAGAGTTTGTGACTCTATATTAGGCAGAGGGATTTATGGACCATCATAATGGTGGAGAGAGAATCGTGAACATATGAGAAATAATATAATTATGGACCTTGATATACTACTACCACATATTACCTAGACATATTGGCCCACTCCTACATAGATTTGGCATGGATGAAAGATTTGGAGTAAATTTGTTTGCATAATTTATTCACTGAACCAAGAGGAAAATTCACCCTCTAAGGGGATATAATCTCAAACACCAAATTAAAAACTTCAAGGAAATTGATCACTTTTATGCCACTCCATATTTCTTAATTGATTTTGATTTTTAGAATGATTATCCTAGTTTTCCTAAAACTATAAGACATCATGAAGAACACCTTGTACAATTTTGGTACCCTACTTTGGGAAAATAAATGTATTCAATCATTTTTATAGAGTTCATGATAAATTTATATTTGCAATTAAGGTTGATTTTATAAGGTATTTCCCTACTTGGTTCATTGAAGGTGCAACAAAGTCTTTAGAAGGGAAATGTAATTATTTTGTAGATGAACATCATTTATAGATTAGGGTGTATGGATCGAATATGTGGTTGCACCTCCTTTCATTCTATGTAGTGTACATGTTTATTATCACTGATTTTTCTATTCAACTAGTCGCATTTTCCAAATAACTACTCAAAAAAATGCAGAGATTTTTTTAGGCTTCCTTTTGGATTTGGAAGACATGTATTTTCTAACAAAGGACATTTTTACAAACAATATGAATAATTGGATAATTAACACTTGGACACTTTTTAAAACCTTTACCATTATGACCTAGAATATGTATTCCAACATTATTCAAACACATTTTGATATGCCTCTCACTAGGATGCTAAAACCCATGAGGTGAAAAAGAGAAAGAGAAATATTGATGACAAGGAGGAAGCAAGGAGAAAGAGATATAGGATCCCCACTCATCCTTTGTAGTTTAATGATATCTTTGAAAATGAGTTGAACAATAGGGAAATTAATGAATAATTAAATACCAAGATTAAGATATCCATCATTCACATGTAGTTCAAGAGGAACAAACAAATACAAGGGAAATTACCTAGAGTAAGACCATTGTTGGGAAATTTATTGAACAAATTTCTAAAGACCTTGAATCAATGCCCATTGGAAGTCATGAAGTAACTCTTACTACATCTTATGAGGTACATATAAGGTAAATTATGTAAAAAAAAACATAATCCTTCATCTTCTCCCAAGGAAGATGGTGGAGGTTCGATTAAGACAAGCAATGCACATATTAACAATTTACACTACCCTTTACATTTATCTAGTCAAGGATCAAGAATTTGGGGAGATGGTGGATATGAGACAAAGATTAAAAAGGGGGGGAAAGAACATGCCATTGAATAAAATAATAATCCCAAAAAGGACAAATCTAACACTACTAATGGTGATGACATGCACTCCTCCCCTTRTCTTACTGATGATGATTAAGTGTAAGTTCATACACATGGAAGTAAAATCCYTAAGGTTGGGTACTTTTTAACCTAAAAACCCCTTATTTAAACACAACTCATGATAATAACCTATCCCCCTCTAAGTTTATTCAGTGTTATTTCAAAACTCTCCCCTTAGTTGTATCACCTAGAGTCTATTCATGACCTCACATAGTTGAATAACCCAGCCAAGGTTCTCACATGTAATGTTATTCCACCTACCACCCTTTGTGTGATTCTTCCAATGATCCACCTTGATCTTCATGAGGCTTCCATATCAATTACAATCTCTTGGATTTTGATCATATTTTGGTAATCAAGTCAAGCCAATTGAAACATGCACATTCCAAGTAGCAACAAAATTAGATTTTTACATGGATCTCTATTCCATATGAATCTGGATAGTTTATCACATGAATTCCATAGGAAAAATACAACCTCAATTGTGACGCACCCATATCAACAAACCCAAAATTATTTGCTCAATGCTCTGATCTGAACTGGTTCCACTGCCTTGGTACCTCTAAAATTTTCCCTCTTGGGCTGATTTAAAAATATGATACCAATTAATTAATAATAATGCAAAAGGAAAGAAAATACAATACTAGCACATGCATTCATCAATATTATTGCTAACTGTGAACTGTAATATTAACATGAGATGCACATCAATAACCAGCAAGAAGGCATGGTATAAACACATCAGATCTCAGAGATAACAATAATAATATACAACAGAAATAAATATACAAGTAGAGATAACTATGATGGAGGGCACTTAACTTTATCAAAACCAATCACCAACTGGTTGCAGACCAAGGACGTTCCACCCGACCTTAGACATTGTAGTTCCAAGTCTCAAAAGAAGGTCACCCCTAAACCAAGGCTATGAATCCACAAGGACAGGTTTCAAGTTATCTCTTAGATTCTCAACCAGTCAACATTCAATATCTCATAATTTTCTCATGCATAACAAATCCAATTTACTATCTCTCTCTTTCCCTTCAATCTACACCACCCAAAGAAATTGAACCCCCTTCAGTGCCACAAAGTCCCTCAGGCTTCCCACCTCTTTCCAGGGCTCTAGGGATCTGATCAAGAAATATCAATACTGGAAACTCTCAAGGATTCTCAGTTGTGGAAAAATATATCTTTCAACTTCCATTATTCTCATGCCTGTAGGCACTCATTCCCTCCTAGAATGACCATAAATTAATTACAGTTAGCCAACCATGGTTGTTGATCTTCAAAAATTCATTTTCCTTTCCCCGTGCATAACCAAGAATGAGAAAAATATTGAATTTGATTGCAATAGCTCCAAACACGAATTGGTTCATAATGAAATGAACAACCCCCAAGACAATCAAGAACAAGGATTAAATATCAAAAGAATAATGTGGGATTCCCCCA
>SNQJ01S0054185.1:0-18920 GCA_010110895.2 Picea sitchensis | reverse complement strand
GAGCATATATAATACATGTCCAGGGTCCCTTAGTCATCAACAATTGACAGCTTTATGTATGTTATGGTGTGCACAAGACTAGATATTGCACATGCAATGGGATTTGCGAGCATGTATATGAAAAATATAGGTAAAGAACATCGAGAGGCAGTAAAGTGGATTATTAGTTATTTGAGAGGCAATACTACTCATGCATTATGTTTTGGAGGTTCAAACATTGTTCTACAAGGATATGTTGATTAAGATATGAAAGGTGATAAAGATAGCAGGAGAAGCACCACGGGGTATGTTTTTAATGTAGGTGGAATTGTAGTAAGTTGGATTTCGAAACTGCAAAAGGATGTTGCACTTTCAACAACAGAAGCAAAGTATGTTGCTACTACAGAGGCTAGTAAATAGATGATTTGGTTACATAGGTTTATGAAGGAATTGGGAAAGAAGTAGGAGAATAGCAAGTTATATTGTGACAACCAATGTGACATTCATCTTGCAAAGAACTCAACCTTCCATTCCAAGGCCAAGCATATACAACTCTGGTACCATTTCATACGATTTGTTTTGGAAGATGGACAATTGAAGTTGGAAAAGATACATACTAGCCATAATCGTGCAGACATGTTAACAAAGATAGTTAAAAGGGAGAAACTGAGTTCTTGCTCAGTTTCAGTTGATCTTCAAGCATGAAGGTGAAGATGAGACATGTCCAAGGTGGATCATAGTCCAACATGTACAACAATAGTGAATTTGTTGTGATCAGTCTCCAAGTGGGAGATTGTTGGTTGTGGAGCCTGATTATCTTCTTGATTCAGAGGTATTGTTTCAATTGTGTTTGGACTCCATTACCTAATGAGGGGGTATGGGGGGGATTTCCCCCCCACTTCTATCGCCAGAGGGGTCTGGGGGGGGGTGAGAAATTTTCGAGCCCCCCCACAGCAAGGGATTTGGGGGTAGTGCCCCCGAAGCGAAATTTTGGGAAAAATTGCCTTGTAAAATATTATAATTTTGCAGTCAATCTGGACTATTCATTATAAGGTCAAAGATCTGACGGTAGAAGTTATGTTAGGGTTTTTTTTCCCTAGAAGGCAACCCTCTTTTCTTGTATCAGGGAATAGTGTCTTATGTGTTTTATTTCTGCATTTGTTTTATTTTATTGTTCTGCAATCCTGTTTTTCTAATAGGCCATTGACCACTTTCCAAAAAACTGTTCAATAGGCCATCAAACCTTCTTCGAAAATCTCCCCAACCTCCGATGAAATAAAGCAATCAAAGGCCATCAAGCCAAACTTCAAGATGACCCTTTGGCCATACTTAGAAGAAACCTTTGAAAGACACTAAGGGACTATGAGCCCCACTTCGAAATAATACTTCAAATTAAGAGAGGCCAAACTAGCCACCAAATGAAGTTAACACTTCAAACTTAGCAAAAGGCCCAAACTTTGGAAAATAAATAGGCTTGCAGACTTTTACTCAATGCCATGTTATCATTTGGCCTTTGACCATGCCATCCTACAAGGATACTTTGAATTGAACATGGCTAGCACCACTCAAGTTCGAATGCACACATAATATCAAATGCATAATGTAAATTAAAGCCAAATAAACTACGAGGCATTCAAATTACACAAAAAACATGCATCTAACTATTTCAAGAAAGCTAGCATCCAACATGATGCATTCGTGAATTCTATTCCAAATTCAAACATAAGAAAAAACAAGCTTAACTTTAGAATCATAAACACGAATTCATTACAAACATGGAACACTTATATTTGAACAAGTTGGTCCAAGGAAACTGGCTACCAACAAGCAATTTTCCACCCAACCATAAACAATTATTTGAGGATGCCACTCCCAAACCAAGCAATGAGGCCACTAGGGTTGAGGAAACTAGTCCAAGGCACTCGAGTGACTCACCAAAACCAATTAATCTCAGGCTCAACCAAACTATTTACCATAGAAATCTCTAGGCAACCTTCTAGCCAACACAACCATGGCACTTTCTTCCTACCCCACACAACACCAGGGATATACCTTTTCTCTAAATAGTTCCTCAGGCATAATATAAGGCCTTTCCTTTCTTTGCTCAACAATGCCTTAATAAATCATTCTCCCTCTTTACCATTCTCAGTGTGTGCAGAAGGAGTCCAACCTGTTGTCTACCTTTAGGATCAATCCAACATAGTCATCTCGTGGCACTTCAACCCTCAATGAGAAACAATCTAGAAGAAAACGAGAATGATTTCCTATCATCCTAGCATTTATTCTCCTTTGTAGTGTCCCATCTCTCTCATTTCTTAGGTTCACAACTTTCCTTTTCACAACTCTACTTGTCACTTATAGGTTCAAATTATAGTCTCCAACATAGCATGAGAACACCCCATCCCGAATGACTGGAGAGATGGATCCAATGAATTAATCTCCTCTAATGAGCCAATGTGAATGGTCAATTCAAATTGCATGAAGCACTTCTCCAAACTTTTACTGATTCCCCATGCTCTCATAACTATGGAAGGCAAGCTTCCCCACCTTACATTAAACGATTAATGGTTGGGGATTTAATAAGGTACATGGTGAAAAGATGAAGGTTATGAGACTTAGGAAACTTAGGATTAATTCTCGACCCCTTGGACCCCCTTTTCTCTTCCCTTTAGTACACTCATAGCCCCTTTCATGCTCTTTTGCAGTTAGCCTTGGACCTTTATTTTAATTTTTGAAATAATATTTATAGAGTCTCGAAGTTACCATGGCAAGTTTACCTCATGGTATATCAAAAGCATATTTATTGAAAGTAAATGCCTATGCATTCACTAGTTGGACCCTGACCTTGAGCTCCACACTAGGAATTCAAAAAAGATATTAACATCATTTACACATGGGGTCATTTATCTAACTTGATTCGTGTCATTATATTCACCTATATACAATTGGCATATAATTTGGTTCAATACAACCCAAGGATCAAAATTGGGGACATTACATTACCACTATTGAAGCCCTGACTATCTCATCCACGATAGAATAAAATAAGGCATCCTTAAAGGTATTCCTCTCCTAGGTCCAAATGGCAGACAACTAGTAAATGACCACTTTGTAGATGTCTCTTTTTTAACCACTACTGAAGAAACACATAATTTGGATAATACCTTGGTTTGCATGCAATTTTTTTGTGAAGACTTAGGATCGAAGATATAAATAACCAAGATCCAATGATATCAATGTAGTCATAAATATATTTTTGATTCCTTGTTAGGTCAAGGGTGGGCCTAGTTACATCCTAGCCAAGTGTTCAAATTCCTTAGCATCCCCTTCACATTCAAAGCCTCCCCATAGGAGCTATGGGAAATAACATTACTAAGAGTTTAAAAAAATTGATAAATGGATTATGAAATCCTTATCCCTTGCAAACAATTTCAAATATTTACTAAAGCACGAGTTTCTATCCATGTATATTATTCAAAGTTTTTTATTATTTCTATCGACATTCATGCTAAGTTAGAAAAGGTCCTAAGAAATATCTTATAAGCCAACTCTAGTGGAGCTAAAGACTTTCATAGAGTTAATTAGAGATTCTATGGTACCCCTAGGGAGAAGGAGGTTTGGATATCTTGGCCACCCATATACAAGCACAAACTCTTTGTGCTAAATGAGTCATTAGTGTAGTGGAAGGGAAGGAGGCATAGAAGAGCTTGCTAAAAAATTGCATCACCTCAAGGACCTCACATGGGTGCAATATATGGAATAACCTAATTCTACATACTTTGTTGAGCACTTCAACACCCATCTAGGTGAAGGGAACCTAATTTTTAGCTAAAAGCAATGGAAATTAGATTGGGAAGCCATCAAACTCAAGTTGGTGTGGAAAAGTGACTCGCTTAGAGCCAAGTTTTATAACAATGACAATTGTTTATGGTGGTCTGGTGCTTAGGGTCGCTTCTTGCCAAAATCCCATGGTTCTCAACCAAGAGGTTGTACAATTATGGTATTTGGGTCCGAGGGGATCGTTATGACAGACAAACTAGAGATTGGGAAAATTAGGAAACCTTAAACATGGAATTTAGGCTCAATCCAACAAAGATAATAATTCTAGAGAAAGTCCAAACATTGATGCACAAACTCTTCTTGAAACTAGGCCTTCCAAGGTTGCAAGTGTGGTGGAAACATTGGAGATGGAATGAAAGAAAGTGTTTTTTGAAGTATAATCCAATGAATGACTATAAATGACTCTCTTATAGGCTTGGGCTTGAGGGCAAGCTTAATATAATATGGAGCATCAAGTCGAAGGAGAAACCCTAGTTCTATTGGATGAAATCCATTTAAAAGTGGGACGTAGAGCACAAAAATCCATGTTTTGCTTGGTCCTTCGTTCATGGAGGCCTTTAGATAGGGTAATCTCTAAAGCACTTGGGAATATTGCACCTTAAATGTCCTCTATGTGGTAAGAATGAAACCTTGAAGCACTTGTTTTGGATTTGTAAATACACCTTATTGACTTGGGCATGGGCCTATAAACTTTATCACTCCTYGCTCCTAACAAATATCACCTAGAAAGCAACACTACTAAGAGATTCTCTCCCTTTGGTCATGGATTCCCACACAACATGGCACTGGATTAGAATTGATATTTTTATATCACCTTTGGAAAACAAAAAATGAATTAGTATTTTCCAATTCTTAGTACAATTATGTTTTTACCTAGAAAGAGGGGTCTCTAATATGCCCCCATATGCTTTTGTAGATTCAAATGTAGGTGTGGAAGGTGGAGATAGAGGTAGCCCACCTACATGAGCTTATGGAATACTAGACCATTGCACCATGCACATGGTACACCTTGAAGGACACTTCCCTACCCACTCTACACACTCTAGAGCCTCAAGCCATCGATGACACCAACATAGAGTAGGATGAGCTATAAGAGAATGTTGAGAGAGGTGAAGGAGCTAGTCCCAAGAAAGAGCTCCAAAGGCACCATGGTTTGACAAATTCATACTATTCCTATGGGCATCTTTGAAGCAGAGCATCCCAAAGAACCCCAGTAATGCAACAGGAGACCAGAGGTCATCATGGTCGATCATGAGCTCACAATTGAAGGATGGTGGTCTCCTCCCTGAGAACAAACACCCTCCTAGGTTTAATTCCTACATTGTCTTGATTAGTTTGCATGCTCTCGGTGAATAACCTTGTTATTATTATGCTTATTGTTTTTTCATTTGGACATTATGATGCTTTAAACCCTTTAGATTTGATGGCCTTGTGTGGCCAATTTTAATTGGGTATGCTATATGCTTGAGAAGATTGTTGTCGGTATTGTAAGATTTATTTATTTATTTTTGTAAAATGTATATCTTGTGTATTTTAATAAAAAAATGAAGTTTTTGTTTTTATTTTTACGACTTAATAAGTAGAGGGGTTTTAGTATCCAAGCTACATGTATGAAGCTAAAGCCTAGGTGCTTCTGGATACCACATGGCCCCTTTCTGGTAGCCTCAACGATGAATAGATGAGACAATGGGTATCTAGTGGATACTAGTGACTGGCTGTAAATGCCTTTTGGATCTGGGGCATAACCTAGATTGCTTCTGATTGGCTAAGAACTTATCTTCCTCGGATGTAAGGAAACATGTTCATGCCCCAACACCTAGAGACATTTGACATGAGTGAAAGTCTCTCTCCTTGTGAACCACCAACAAGTTATTTCAAGTGGCCCTGAATATTGTAGACTTTTTTCCACTTTTAAAAAAATGTAGACAAATCCAACTTAATTTTTTTTTTTTTTTCCTTCTTCTAACAAGGTAAAGTTCCCCAATTCCACTCATTTTTTCCAAATTTAAAATGCTAAAACCTTTAAGAAGAAAGTTCAATAATTAAAATTCCAATGAATGAACAAAATTCCATGATTAAAATTCCAATATTACGACTTTCAACAAAATTACTATAACAAAGTTATAACAAAATTCCAACATTGTGCTGAAAATTCTCATGATTTAGGAAAATTCTCACGATTTAGGAAAATTCTCATCAAAGGTCAGTCCACTCCACTTATTAATTAACTCATTTTTAATTGTTTCGATGATATATAATTTGCAAAACTATATTCAGTAGGCTTAGCAATTAAGCAATTTTATGAAGGGCCAGGACCGGGGCCAGACAGAGACATCCAAGCAAGGATGGGAACCTCAACAGCCAAGGATGCACACGCACTCATCGCATCACTTCGATCTGCATATTCTGCAACTCCCACCAAACTTAAGGTAACGCCTCGAATTCTTTTATTTAGTTTTTTGGGTATCCGCGTGAATTCTAAGAAAAAATAGGGTGAAGGGCCGTGTGTTAACAATAGCCCTTGTTATTTGGCGTATAAGAGTCTAATCTCGAACACTATTATTAATACGACACTGAAATGGGTGCTGCAGATTATTGATCTGTATGTGGTCTACGCCATTCTCACGGCAGTTGTGCAGGTGAGATCCTCTGCCTTTATTGTGTTATTAGATTTGATTTTGCCTTTTGTTTTTCATATTGAAAACAAATATTTAATGGGCAGCCCTTAAGACAGTCTATCACTTTATAGCAAAAATATGTTTTAGCGATTTTCTGGATTATGACATTACTGTAAAAGTGGTGTCTTGTTGTTTCCAAGTTACCCAGATGGTAGATATTTTCAGTGAAATCAGCTGTTTGATTTACCGGCGGACATTGTTTGCAGAATTCATCTTTGTTTATATTCTAACCAACCAACGAACTCCCAAAGCCAAAACCCTATCTTCGTTACTACTGTATCTAGTATTTCTGATTTACTTATTAGCCTGCTATGTTTGCAGAAACCTGACCTGGAGAACTGTTTATAACTCCATTCCCATTCCCATTTTCATTCTTGATCCCGTTCCTGTGGTCACTACATTAGTACATTACTAATCAATTTTATATGCATGATAACTGGGGTCACGTTTCTTATCCCTTGAAACCCTCTAGCCCTGTTTCTTGTTCCATTCTCATTTACCATTCCGTTTCCTGCTTCTGATAACATACTATTCAGTTAGTTTTCTCAAATCATGTTAGCAGGAATACATGAAGTAGTTTTTGCATGTGCCTTATCAGAATCTTCCCTGTGAAATCTTTGGAGAAACAATTAAGATGGTTCACCCATGCCCTATAGGCTGTCTTTCATAAAATTTGTGATCACACCTTCCGGAGTGTATTTTGTAGCTGTTGGTAATAAACAGTGTGACACAGAGATGCACTCCTGGGACAGTGAAACTCCATGTGAAGCATTTGTGGTGTAAAACATTTCGCACAAAATGAGGGATGTTTCGTGCGTGTGGCTCCCCCTGAAATTTGGGACGCCTGGGGCTCCCCTTGAAATTTTGCTTGAAAAAATTTAAAATTTTAAAAAGTAAAAAAAAAAGGAAAACCCTACGACCTAAATCATGAACCTAAGTTTCCTTATTTGATCAAACTTTTTCATTAATTTTTTTTGTTATTAATCTTTTTTTTTTGTAAGCTAGCCAGAAGAGATTTATATTAACAGAGAAAAAAACTATAGATATGCTGAACTGCTGGCCTGCCACTGGGGAAACCAGCCCAGCAGAAGAAGAGTACTCAGTAATGTCTTGATCTTGATAGTCTTAGTTGCAGAGTTAAACTATAAACTGTATTCAAAATATCTAAAGCAAAAAGACAGATTTTCTATGATATGACTTCTAGATAGAGTTAGGGCCTGATAGGATTGGCCTTGAAGATAAAAAAACAAAAAAACTAGAGACCAGAGCATTCAGAGAATTAGCAGGGCTTGTATTTCTGCTGCATTGTTACTGTCGATACCCAGGCTGCCAACATAGATCCTTAATAGTTCACCCTTATCATTTCGGAAGGCCCCTCCAAGGCTTACTGACCCCAAGTTTCCCTTAGAAGCGCCATCAAAGTTTAGCTTGATGAAACCAACAGGTGGGGGTTCCCATCTGTCTGGGATGGTACTCAAGGGGGATTTCCTTGTCGGCTTCTGGAATGCGTTGCTAAGTTGGAGATCAAAAGTTTTTAAGATGGAAGCTTCTTGTTCTGGTCCTGTTCAGTCCACGAGGTGATAAGCATTGTTTCTCTGATGCATTGCTTAATCCTTTCCCATAGCTTACCTTCCTCCTTATATTCATTTTTGAATATTCTGCGATTTCTTTCTTTCCAGACCTCCCATAGCAAAAAGCCTGGGAAAAGTTGCCAAACTTTGTTCAAGATTGGATTGGAGTAGGTAGCAGATCTCCAATGAACAATTGTCTCAACTAGGTTTGTTCTGTTACGGCCTGATAGTCTAAAATTGATGGCGCCTTTGTCCCATAGGGTGGCTGGAAACGAGCAAGTGTTGAGAAGATTGAATATTGAGAAGATGCTCAGCTGATTCCCCATCTTGACAACATAAAGGACATGATGAAGGCCCTTGGAATCCTCATTGGATTAGATTATCCCAAGTAAGGATTTTGCCCCTCACTAGCAACCAAAGAAAAAAGGAGATTTTTGGCCATAAGTTTTGTTTCCAGATTTTTGTCCATAATTCTTGCTTTGGAAGCTCTATTTGGCCTGCTGTTAGGCAGTAGGTTTCCTTAAGATTGAAGTTGCCTCCTGGCTTGTATCCCCAACGAAGCTTATCTTGGCCATCATGGACCTTTATCTTCCTTTCAGATAGCTCTTGCCAGGAGCTTTCCCAATCAATTTCAGGTGGGAGGGGAAGCCAGTGTTCTTTGGGCATCCAGGATCTCCATTGGTCTTCTGCATTTGAGTGGGTCCAGTACTGATCATGCTGCATTTTGCTGCGATTTAACATGGTTTCCCTGAGCACGTGTAAGTTGTCTCGGTCATGCCATGCTGGAAGTTGCTGCCAAAAATCGTCCCAAAATAAGGCATGGCGCCCATTTCAGACTTCCCAAAAGCAATGCTTCTGGATTATGTGCTTGTTATTCCAGGCAACATTCCAGATCAGAGACCCTAGCATGATTCCATCCACATGCGTATTAAGTCTAGGTTGTCAATGTTTGGGCTGTATTTCCTTTTCCACACCTTGCTCCATAAGTTGTCATTGCTGTGGAGCCAACACCGCCATGTTTTGGCCCCTAGAGCAGAGCAGAGGATCTCAGGATCTCGCAGCCCCAATCTGCTTGCTGATTTTGGTTGCCAAAGTTTATCACTGGCAACTAGGGCCATTTCCTTTCCTTTCAAGCACCACCATAGAGAAAGGAGCGCTGCAGATTTCAGATAGCTTTTAGGATTAATTAGGGGATAGCAAGGGCAGAAAATAGGTAGAAGGGCATAGCTTGAAGAACAAATTTGAGTACTACTAGTCGGCTTGGCATATTGAGAGATCTAAAGGGCCAATTGGCAAGCTTGTTTTCCATCTTTGAGAGGAGGTCCTCCCAAGTAGAGTTGCAGAGTGCATTTTCCATCAAAGGCGCACCCAAATATTTGGACAAAAGGGAGCTTCTTGAAAGCCCAAAATCCTGGAAATGTTAATTTGAATAGCAGGAGAAGTATTAAAGAAACAAATTTATGACTTACCCCGGTTTGTAGAAGTGCCCGAATCATCCATGAAGTCTAAAAGAATTTGCTTGAAGGCGTGGGCTTTGTGGACAGTTGGAATTACCATGAGCATTGTGTCATCAACGAACTACTGGTGGGAGGCTGCAAGGTCTTCACCAAAAAGTCCCAAGACTCGAATTTTGTTGCTGTCCACTACTGCCTTAATCGCTCTCCCCAAGCCCCCGGCCATTAAAATAAAGAGAAAGGGGGATAAATAATTCCCTTGCTAAATTCCTCGAGAGGGAGAAAAGGTCGCTGAAGGTGAGAATTTTATAAGGATAGAGAAGAAAGCTGATGTAGTGAGGGACATAATCCATTTGATCCAAAGTTTCGAAAAGCTAAAGTCCAGAAGAATTTGCTTAATGTATTGCCAACTTAGCTTGTCAAAGGCCTTGGACATATCTAATTTGATGAGCATACCTGTTGTTCTGGATGTTTTCAGTGAGTGAATCATTTCATGAGCCAGAATCATGCCATCTAAAATTTGCTTGCCTTCTACTTAGCTTGTTTGCTCAGGAGAGATTAATTTAGGGAGGAGAGGATTGAGATGGTTTGCAATGATTTTAGTGATGATTTTGTAGACGACATTGCAAAGAAGATTGGTCTAAATTTGTTGGGGTCTTACGCATTGTTTTCCTTCGGAATTGGGGCTAAAAAGGTGGCATCAAGAGCAGGTAAAATGTCGGAAAATCTACGAGAATCCTCCACCAGATCCCAGACATCCTGTTTAATGATTGGCCAACAAGCCTGGAAGAAATCCGTGGTAAAACTGTCCGGACCTGGGGATTTTCCCTTGGGCATTTCCATGACTTCTTGCTCTACTTCTTCTAATGTTATCTCCCCGAGGACAGCATCATTTTGTTCTTGAGTAACCAGCTTGGGAATGTTTTATGTTTTTTTCTGGATGGCAATTTTTCTGTCTAGTTGCGGTTCAGATAGGAGAGTTTTGAAGTATTGAACCAGCTCCCTTTCAATTTCTTCATGATTGTGGAGTTTGTTTCCTTGGCTGCCCATTATGGTTGTTATTCTGTTATGATGACGATGTTGGATCATGTATTTGTGTAAGAATTTGGTGTTTTTTTCCCCTATTTTGAGCCATTGCACTTTGGATTTTTGTTTCCATAAAAGCTCTTCTTGCTTGGCTCAGGCCTCTAATTGGATTTGGATTGATGCTTCTTCTGCAATCAACTATTCTGTTCTACTTCTACCCTCTAATTTCATTGATTGCTGAATTTTCTCCATCTGATCTTCGAGTTCTCTCTTTGCCTTTAAGATGTCCTCAAATTCCTCTTTATTCCATTTTTTAAGAAGAAATTTGATGAATCTGTTGGAATCTATACATTGGGGTGCCCAATGCCATTGGGGCTCCCTATTCAACATTTGTTGCATGTCTCCACCCCGCCTGTTGTTCCATGTGTGTAACCCATTTATTGTTTCCAGATCTATCGTTTTTAGTTGTTGCATGGTTTCCTTGAAGTGTTGAGAGTCGTGATCTAATCTTTGTATGCCTCCTTGCTTTTCTGCCAGGGAAGTAATGATGTTAAAGTCTCCACCAACTATCCAATGGCTGTCCCCGATAATTGTTCTGAGTGCTTGTAAGGAGCTTAGAAAGAGGAGTTTGTCTGCAATTGCTTAAGGGCCATAAACATTGGTGATAAATCTCGTCTTTGCTGAGCCAATTAGCTGAAATTTAGCTGTTAGAGTTTTTGGAGTAGAGAAGAAGTCCTTTATTGATATTTCTGTAGGGTTTCTCAAAATCACTAATCCCCTTGCCACACTTTGGTATCTATAGCAATTGTTTGGGAGCCTTTCCAAATCCTGGAGGCTAATTTTGAAACAAGGTCGCTATGACATTTTGTTTCTTGCAACATTGCAATAGAGGGTTGTTCTTTGAGAATTTTGTTTCAAAGAAGCCCGTGCTTGCTTTTCCCATTCAGGCCTTTGATATTCCAAGATACAATCTTCACAAGGAAACTAGGGGGATTGGGAGGGAATTTTTCCATAATCAGCGCTATCCACCCTGAATTTATTAGCATTTCCCCTAGCTCCTGTAAGAGCCGTTTGTTGCTTCTTCTGCCTCACCTTTTTTCCACTTTTGATATTTTAGAGTTGTTCTTGAGAGTGTTAGTTTTGACCCCTAAGGAGGAGGATACGACGGACTTACCTTTGTGTGATGATCTCGGGTGCCCTTTGCTTCTAACGAGGGCGTCTTTTAAAAGTTGAAGCTGTTGATTTGGGATGGAGTTGGGGTCTTGCCATTCCCAGGCTGTTGCTATGGACTGTAAATCGAGCTCGCCAAGTTCCATATTCTCCTGATCTTCTGATTCACCATGGTCTTCCCCATCATGCATCATGTTCTCCTCTGGTTCGACTATTTTGGGAGTATTGTGTTCGGTTGTTTTTCTGCACTTGATCTGCTCCTCCAGTTCCTTGTTTGCGTCCTAGTCATTCGATATTGGCATTTGCTGTTGGCTTGCCTCCCCTACATTGCTGCTAGGCTCTTCAGGGTTTTGTGACAAGATCTCAAAGCTGTTGCTGGTTTTGACTCCTTTGTGAGCTTGGGGCATTATGAGTCTTTTATTGGGTTTTCTTATTGAAGAGACCTTCTCAAAATCCTCTGAATCTTTTGGTGCAGAATTTTTTGCCTGAGGTGGCAGGATGTTTAACAGGCAGTCTGGAAAGAGATGTCCATGTTCATGGCATTTTCGACAATGGAAGGGAATATGCTCATAATCAATAGTTTGGATCCAGTCTTGTGTCTTGATAGGTCAGACAGATTGATTCTGGCAGGGCTTTGGAGACATTCATATACACACAAATGCGGGCATAGCAAGTGTAACGACCCTGCTTTGTTACTTCCGAAATTTTCACAAAAGATCCCAAGGCATTTCCAATTCCTTCCAAGATTTCTGCGTCCCAGAATTCCTGCGACAGAGTATAGTCTGATCCAAACAGGCACGACTGTGAAGTCCTCCATGTCTGGGCTGAATTTTCCGTCCAATGTCAAAGGTATAATGATAATAATTCCACTGAGTTAATGAAATAAGGGCCATTTTCAAAAACTCTTTCCCGATCTTCCAAGTTAGTGAAAGATTGCTGTAAAAAACCCATTGGAGCCCAGTTTCAGATCAACATGACCTTTTGGTTTCCAGCGTGTATTGATCCACCAGACCAAGGCTTTTTCAGTAGGCCAAATGCCCATGAACTTGCTGATGACAGCATAGTCCTGCATGTATTGTAAGTATTCCCCTATTTTCGTCGAGGTAATCTGTACTTAGGGTTTTCCACTACCTCAGAATGCAATGGCTAGAACCGTGTGGAACTGGTTGCTCGAGTGTGTTGCTCCTTATGAGTGCTCTGTGCAGCCTCATCAGCGTTTCCTGCCCCTCCTGCTCCAGATGTATTTTACTTTGCCTTGTCCTGATTTGCGAATGCTGGTGTGTTTCCATTAGGAATGCGCCTCTCTCCTGCCAGAGCATTGCGGTAGGAGGGAGCGGCACCCCCTCCTCCAACGGTCTCCATGGAGGTATCAATCAAACCCTAGACAAAATCTTGCCTAAACCCTAGTCTCGCTCAGTGCTCCTGACCCACTCCTAAATTTACTCCCTGATGATGGGTGGAGTGTCCACTCAAAACGTTGGATGTTTCAAAACTCCACACAGTTTTTATCGAGAAGAATTTGTAGCATTATGACTAACCATGGAAACCTGCATACTCAGTTACTCCTAGATGTTACCTAGATTTTCTTCAAGATCATCAAACTTTTTCATTATGAAATATAATTAGATGTATCATTTATATTTTCATATCTTTAAATTTCTATATTTTAATGATTTTAGCAATGTGGTCCCCTATGCCAGGGGACCCCCATAACCCCCATGATGCTCCCTAAAATTTGGGGGGTATCCCATGTCTCCTGGATGAGTTTCCCCACGTCTTGGAAACTTAGTGGAACATTGGTAGCATATCATATGTGGAATGATTAAATCTCCAGGGTTATCTCTGTGTTTTCATTTACATTGGACTTTTGACATTCTGTATCTGCAAAAATGACCGTATATGTCTTCATGCTTTGGTCTTTTGGGTACAGTTTGAGGCACAAAGTGAAACAGTAATTATAAGGAAGAGATTTTCCACCCTTCTATTTTTACCATATTCTATTGGAACCCTTCTATTTTTACCATATTCTATTGGAACCATAACACCAGTGTGAAAAAGTCAAGTCTGTATGTCAGTGTAATATGAAAAATTTGATTTATTCTGGGATTTTATACTCCAATGAGTGATGGGGATGTTGTCTGTAGTTTGCTTGGTAATCCTTGTTGTATGTGTTTAATACTACATCATGTTCCCGTGGCATGCTCTGGATCTCTTCCACCGTGTTATATTTTTTATTTATATGAATATTAATTACACAGCATATATATTGCAGGTTGTGTACATGGCAATAGTTGGATCATTTCCATTTAATGCTTTTCTTTCAGGAGTTCTATCATGCACAGGGACAGCTGTGCTTGCAGGTGCATGGCCTTTTTAACTTTATTATTAATAGCATCAAACTGATTTGGAGTCTGATTATTTTGTTTTATGTCAAATCTTCACCTTTCAGACTTATTTGATATGGAAATGCGTAAATAGATCAATTTTTGTTCACACTTTTCTTCTTCTGTCTTTAGTTTGTTTGCGGATGCAAGTTAACAAAGAAAACAGGGAATTCAAGGTATGCCTCATAAAGTTCTCTCAACCCTGTCTATAATAAATAAAATGACAAATTGTTCTATAGATACTTCTGTTCTGGCAATACATTTGAATATCAATATATACATAATGCTTAGATTTTTTTTAAAATTATTTAGGTGATGTGTTATTTTAGTAGTAATTGACAAGTATCTCATTTGTGTAACAGGATCTTCCTCCAGAAAGAGCATTTGCAGATTTTGTTTTGTGTAATCTTGTACTTCACTTGGTGATAATGAACTTCTTAGGTTAGTGGATAAACACTTTTAAAACTGGAATCAGAGGGTGGCCATCGAATAGCAACAACATGAAGAATTGGCTACATGCCTTTCCTTGATGTATTTCCTTATTAAGGATTTAGTGGTTGTCAAATACACCAGTGCCTGGCATTGGCTCCTTTGTTAATGTAATCTCCTTGCCTTTTTTGGTGCTTTTGCCTCTTGGCATAGAGGACAATGCATGGTTACAAATTATAAACATAAATGTGATGAGTTGCATTATTAATAATTGTACCTTCATAGTCTTTGAAATTCATTACTTATATAGTTTTGACTCTTGAGAACTCAGCTGCTTTCTCCTGCGAGAACCTTTATGTTAAGCTATCAATAAGTACTGGGTAGAAATGAGTCTGCCTGTCTGTACATACCTGGTATATATAAATATTGTAAGTGTCAGTTTCTATTATCTAGATTCTAAATATGTCGTGGGAGTAAATTCATATTGCAGAGCTTCAGGATCTTCTACCTTCTAGTTTGTTTTTCTTTGGTAGGAAAATATGGGAAACACTCCCTCACATTATCACAGGCAATGCCCACTGTTAAACTCAAATCCTTTTGGCCAAGCAGCTGCATCTGAGGGGTATCTTTGCCCTTCAAATCCACAGAGGACTTGCACGTGGCCTTGTCTGCTAGCCCCATACTGCACAGGCTGAAAGGCAGGGAAATTTTTATGGGCAAAAAATAGCAAATTGGTGAATTTTTAATTTTAAAAGCTATACATTGGCAATTTTTAAAAGTAACCTTGACAATAATTTCACCAATAGAAAGATCAAAAAAATTTAAATCATGTGTTTCTCCCTTCTATATAACCTGATAGTTTATAGCATAACCAAAATTTTGAGGGCCAAATTTGATCAAGGTCTTGTAGATTCCTCCAAATTTAAACACCGAAATTTGAACACAAATCTGACAAAGAGCAGAAAAAAGTTAAAACACTGAAATTCAAATCCAAATTCAGCAAAGAGTAGAGGAATGCGACAGAGGTTCATATCAAATACTTTTTGTTCCGTGGATTGTAGGTATGGTATTGCATGTAAATACTTCTCTTTTAAAACTTTTATGGTGGTTAAATTTGTCTTGGTAGTCTAAGCTTCAGTATTGAGCTTGTGGAGAAGAATGGTCCCCAATGAACAAGTTTAACTCGAGTCTAAAAGTTACTCAAAAGGATTACTTTCATCAAAGAAATTGCACCCAAATAAGTAACTTCAGCAAAAAATGATCCTAGATGATTAAAATTTAGCCTCTTTAGGTGAGTTTTCATTTGAGAAATACTTGATCTGCCAGTGTAAACAATCTCTATTTTTATAACTTCTGCTTTGGTCCCTTTTGATTTTTTTTTTCTGCAGAAAATTTTGGGCATTGGGGTCTGCCCAGAAAATACAAATTGTCCCACTCTTTAGGCCATAAGCAAGAATGAGAGTGCTGGTATCTTGCCAGCCCCACACTAATATCTGCAAACAACAGCTTGCTCACATTTACATACCCTAACCCCCTACAGAATTGAACGTGTGTCCTCTGAGGAGAAAACCCATGTTCTTAACCGTAAGGCCCACTGAGGCTGTACAATTCCTTTTGATTTATATATAGTTCTCAGGTTCATTTCCATGGTATGTGATGCTACGTCTCATGTGGGATGTCTCATGTAGTAGAATTAGTTTTTGATTGTGGATGAGCTTATTGGGATCCAATTTGGAAGGTTTTTGACAATTGGAATGCTCCGAGTTAGGTTTCTATTGCATATGAGCTTATTAGGATCTGTTCTGAAAGATATTTGACTATTGGAGAGCTCTGAATATGATGAACTCTGAATATTTGCGCATGCCTTTATTCTCTTTTGAAACCAGAGATAGCTTAGGGATTTTAGTAGACATTGAATTAGAGAGTGGGAGACTGGCTAGTTTGAAAGATCTACTCGACATGCTCAAACTCAGTGTGAATTTTGGCAGTTTGACCCTATCACAGATAAGAATGAGATGGAGGTATTAGTGAAAAATGATGCTTGGGAGAAGGGATGAAATTTGGCCAGCAGCATTCCAGGAAACTGTTGTTCCTGCTCCCGACAAGATAAAAATGGTGGCATAGATATACAGAAACCCCTTTCAACCGTGAGGGTGATATAGGAAACAAGGTAAGCATTCAAAGTGGTGATTGTGAGAGAATGGAGAAAAACACAATTCCAGTAACGCTAAAATTAGGTGAAAAATCAGGTCAGAAATGTGCTAGTTCGGCATTGAGTTAAATTGATGATACTCTCTTAAACACAGATGCCTCCCGATTTAGATTTTCCCTCTATCGTTGGTCTATTGTTGGACATTCATCTCTTCCACAATTTTACAGTTTGAATTTGAAGAGAAGTTCATGGTTGATACTATACGTGGGCAATTTCACAACTCAGGTGAGCAACTGATATGCCTGTTCCATTAGCATTGTAGGGATTTTATCTCTTTTTCTTGGCTCAAATATTTGATTGGATGCATTTATAATTTGTCTGCTAGGCTTAGAGTTTGTAGACTTTCATAGCAAGCGCAAAAATATTGATTTCTGCCACAAACTGGTGCTGAAGTGGCATATGCCTGAATGCCTTATTCAACTTTCCAAGGTCATACAGGTTGCTGAGTTGCAACAGTTGGTTTCTCAATGAATATCATATGGTGGGGGTTGCAGCGAATTATTTAAACTTTTGGATGTACTCTCAAGTTCTTATTTGTTTGCTTTCTTGTTACTTAATTATCTAACCACTAGTAGAGTACGCGATTTACGTTATACTGTCCTAGCAGTGGATTATGCTTCTGAACATGATGTTCCCATTCATACAAAATTTGATTAAAAAAAAATAGTTCAAACTTTTCTTAAGGTTGTTGGCACTATATTTGTACCTAATGGTATTCATAATCAATATGACATGACTAATATGCCTTCTACTTTTTACCGAACAGGCTAGCTATTATGTCGGCATATACGAAGGAATTGTGATCTGTGGGAAACTAAGTTACTCAAAAAACAATCGAGTATGTTGCATATAGAAAAGTTTCACGTGAATTCCGTTAGTTTTAAAGCTGATTCATTTACCAGGGAGATTAAAGGGATTTCCATTGATGCTCTGTTTTAAAGCTGATTCATTTACCAGGGAGATTAAAGGGATTTCCATTGATGCTCTCCCTTTTGATATTTCACTTTTGATTTGCTTCATTGGAACCATTTTGGAAAGTGATTTCATGCTTATGCATCTAATTTGATAGTATTGAACTTCTTAAATTTGTGCCCTAGGTCAATGCAAAGAAAATAGGGGAAGTTAATGTATGATGTAACTCATGGTATTAATGACAGTGAAAATGGACTGCCCAAAGGATATGTTATCACCCATGGGGAACAATAGCGTTTTGCAACCAGGCCATCTTTGTTGGGGCATGTGTCCTCTTAGATTTAGTTGGAATTTATGCTCAAGTTGTTGCTTTGTTATAGTGTGTCACGAGAAGTTGGTTTAATTCTAACAATCTCATCTTCGTTAATAAAAGTGCTAGAGGATGGGGCCATGGTTTTCTAGTTTTTTAATGCATTGGTGTTGGCGCTGCGTGCGGTTGTAAGACCCTAGGTTCAAGTTATCTTGACCAACAAAATTCTTCAGACATCGACCCTTTTGGCATCACCTGCATGCAGATGAAGTCTCACCTGAGGTATCTATTGGGACTGCAGGAGCCAAGTTTATGTAGTAGTGAGGGAATGAGAGGTGATCATTCTATTAATTCTTTCTTATTGGTTCTATGCGCGTTGTTCTGTCTTTGTTCTTCGTTAGCTACTTTGTGAATTCAAATTCATACCATTTTATTCCAGATTACAACATAAACCCATTACTGTAATAGTTGTAACTATTGCGCAATGATAACACATAAGACAATTCTAATTTAATATCCATCCAAACATAATCCATGAACAATCACACAAAAGATATTCAACTCAGTAGTTAACATGGTTCACCCAACTTTGGGCTATGTCTACAACGACCAGTTTCTTTATTATGTTTTTGGTAATTGTCTCAGGCTTGCGTACTATGCTTATGAAGATATATCATGATTATCTTTTCCTTCTCCTAGCCTAGCCGCTCTGCAGTGCAAGCCTTTCTCTCTCTCTACATCATCTCCTTAGCATTCAGACACAGGCTCTTTTCCTCTCAGCCTATCCTATCACTCATCTTATTGACAGGAACTCTTGACAGGTTAGAACATACTCCACAATACTGCTCGAGAAAAACCCCTATTCTCCCAATCCATTACATATTTATACATAAATTCTAGGTCTTAAAACCCTACTTTGTTTATCCCAAAACCCTATTACAATGTAGGATAACTT
>SNQJ01S0054184.1:17371-36696 GCA_010110895.2 Picea sitchensis | reverse complement strand
AGAACTGTCTGAGGGTTCATGCAATCCGGGTCTAGAACCCTTATGCGAGAAAGAGTAGCTTTTTAAGGTCTCAGGGTCATGGGAGCCTGAAGCTCCGAGAGTTTGAACTTCGTGATTCAAGCTCAGAAGGGATAATGAGATTCAAATATAGAAAGAAAATACCCTATCGCTTGGTAAACGAACGATCGAAATCCTTTTGAGAATACCCCAAGCCTGTCAACACCGACGGATCTAGAGAAGGAGCGTAGGCGTTAACACCTCGCCCTTTCAGCCTTCGCAAATAGCGATGGGATCCCAGATCGTAGATCCCAGGGACCCATCGGAGCTCTATAAGCCGTCGATCTTAACCTTTACTTAGGCGGGAGAGTGAACTCGACTATGTCCCAAAAGTCCCGAAGATATCGGGACCATCCATGTTGGCGGATAGGTGGCAGAGATATGACTATTTCACGTATCGGGGATTTGTGAGTTTGGAGATGGAAGACCAGACTCTTGGAGTCACGAAGTCCCGAGTCGTGAGATCACGATGTGATCTGGGCCATTGATCAAAGAGGATGGATAGTTGTGGGATCTGACGTCTCGATACATCGCGTATCGTGGATTCGTGAGTTTGGAGGTGGAAGACTAGGCTCTTGGAGTCATGAAGTCCCGAGTCGCGAGATCGCAATGTGATCTGGGCCGTTGATCAAAGAGGAAGGAAAGTCGTGGGATCTGACGTCTCGATACATCACATATCGAGGATTCGTGAGTTTGGAGGTGGAAGACAAGGCTCTTAGAGTCATGAAGTCTTGAGTCACGAGATCGCGATGTGAACTGGGCCGTTGATCAAAGAGGAAGGACAGTTGTGGGATCTGACGTCTTGATACATCACATATCAGGGGTTCATGAGTTTGGAGGTGGAAGACCAAACCCTTGGAGTCGCAAAGTCCCGAATAGCGAGAAGTAGGAGCGACCATTGAGTCAGGACCTCCTCACCATATCGCATTTTGGGGTCTCGGAGGTTGAGGGGAATCAATTTCGACTGTAAAAGCCCCGAGCTTGCGAGTTGCGAGAGCTTGTGAAACATGTGGCACGTCCGCTTGGTGGGACCCATGTGGTTGACAGGTGGTGTAACGATAGGATGCCCAGAGAGAGGGAGAAGTGGTGACAGGTGGTGGACACATGTCGTTTGAAACGGGAGTCAACATTCTGTTGACTTCTCGTACTTCGGGTTCTTGTAAGAAAGGAGCACAAAGGCCCAACAACTCAAGTCGTGAAGTTGCGAGTTCCAGGAAGCTCGGAAGGAGTCAAACCTTCTTTGACTTTCGCGTCTCAGGGTTTTGTAAAAGAAGGGCCTAGAGGTTCAACCTTTCAACTCGCGAACTTGCAAGTTGTGAGCAAGGCTAGTAGTTAGCCCTAGCCGGTGGTCACGCATGGAGAGCGCTAATAAGGAGGGGCCATACCATATCGAAATCTCGGGTATCAGCGATTGGTGAAGAAAATTCGAGGGTCTTCAACTCACAACTCGCGAAGTCGCGAGTTGTGAAAGGTGCTTGCATTTAGGTGCGTATGTGGTCCTATCTAGATAGGGACTAAATAAAGGGAGCTAGTGCTTTGTCGTTAAGCGGAGGGTAGATCTAGACAGCCAGAATCTGCGCACCCAGATCTATGGCCAGGGTTTCATTCCAGAGCCCCCTCGCCATTCTACCTTTAATATTGGACTCACTTGTATCGCTGAGTCGCAAAACACAAAAAGGTGCCTGGTTTGTTTGGCCTGTGGTCCTAACCCACAATCACAGGGAGATGAATAGGGAAGAACTAGCCTGCGCTAGGCCCCCATAGGACTTCGGGGATTCTGTCCCTTGAGGAAAAGCGAATATTTTATTATGCCATAGTGGGTGTGTTACAACCTTTCTCCTTCCTCCGTGACTTTTGCCTTAATTCCAATGTTTGTCTTATTCCCTTTGTGATGATGAGAAATGAAGGAAACAATTATAACTCGAATTTTTCCTTTAGTGTTGGTGTGCCATCACAGATTCTGACCATATGCACCATGTGTATCATAAAGGTTGGTCTGGACATTGGAACATCTTCGTTATCCAAGTCTGACAATCACTCGTCATGGAATTAGGATCTCCTCTTCAACTATATGCATTAGATTTCCCTTAATGCTCCTTTATCACTATGGTTGCTATTGTTATGGTCGGTATGTCGCACTTGGTTGTAGGTTTCATTTCAGTGACGTTGAGTACAATCTCTTATCAACAGTGGTTATCTAGCGCCACTTAACCTACACCAAATGAGTGATCTGAGATTAATATTGAAACAAACCATTAAATTCAAGCATTTGAACCTGTAATTGAAACACTAAGTAATATGTGTTCCATGTAAACTTCCCCGAAATGTGTTATTGGTTTCCCTGCTTACGGTTGAGGAATTTTACTCTCCCGGGGTTGTTGACAAGGTACCATATCATCATCTTGGAAAATTAAGGAAATAGGTTATGAATTTATCAAATCCTATAACTATAAACTCGTAGATCTCGGAAATACCTTTCCAACGGTATAAAAAACACATGAAATGGACACCCAATTTAAAATTTATGGTTGATTTACTAAAGGAGGTTTTTTAGGTTTCAGAGGAGTTGATGGGAACTCCTTCGATTTGCATCGAAGGAGTTGACGGGAACTCCTTCAATGCACACAGGAACCCCTCCAATGTGCATCAGAGGAGTTTGAATGAACTCATCAAGTGAAATTCGGAGGCTAAGTTATGAACTTCCCCGAGTGATTGTGTTGGTGCGCATTCTTTTAAACTCTCCGGGCAAGTGGTCGTTGTAATGCATGAGCTTATACTGTGTCTTCATCATGGGCACGTTGGGTTAAAACAAATTGTTGCGCAATGGTTCCACAAAATCTTGGTACTTAGTTCATTTTTAGTTTTGTATAAGTGGGGAAAAGGTTGAAGTTTAAAATTGTTTTTAAAGGGGGCAATCTTTTAAAATATCAAAATTAAAGATTAGGGGTGTTCCCCACTCTTCCACTTTACATTTAAATAGTTTGAAAATCAAAAAGGGAAGGGGTTGGCATGCCACGCCCCTTCTCCTTCCCAGTCCATGAAAGTTATTGTATCAAATAAAAGAGAAGGTGGTGGCTTGGTCACGCCCTTTCCCCACTTCACCTTGGAAAAAAAAAGGGGGGGAGGCATGGGGGCATGCCACGCTCCCCTCTTACACTTCATCAACCAAACCTAATGCGTTGACCTAAGATTAAGTTTGAACTTCGAGTTATAAATGTTTTCAAGCATACATTGGAGTACTTGTTATGAGTGTTGTTGAGTCACATTCAGGCACTTGCTATCAACTATGTCGATGGCATGTCAGACCATTTGTTACCAACTTCCCCGTAGAATATCGACACACATGAAGTAAACTTCTCCAAGCACATTGATGAACTTGTTGTTAAGTTCTCCGAACACATTGATGAACTTGGTGTTTGAGTTGTTTAAGTATTGGAAAGGGTGTGCATATTTATCAAAGGGGGAACGTGGAGGGGGGTACGTGGGCCATGGGCCCTCCCCTCTGCGTAAGCTTTAAAACCTTATACAATAATCCCCATACGTTTGTCCAAGTCGTTTAGTCATTGCATCATTTTTAATTTATTTATTTCAATTCATGTGAATTTGAATTAAATGTTTTTTCAAATTGAAATAAGTTTTAATTAAAGTATAATTTTAATTAAATAGTTTTACATTGAAAAAATTGTTAAAAAAAGTGATACTTCTGCGTATGGGCAGTGCTAACCAGTTGCCTGGCTGAAGGAGATGTTGACGTTGCCCGACTTGACTTTAAAACTCATAACTTACTCATACAATGTCGGATCAGGGTACCGTTTTTTTCGATGCAGATAGCAGGGAGAGACATTTTTAGTGAGACAATTGGATATGCCATTCAAGTATGTTGTCGATGTCGCGGTTGCCGAGGCTAACTATGTTAGAAATCCTTGGTGATTGTTTTGTAACTTCCAAGCCTCGGAATTTGATTATGTTAGTTGCGTTGGAATCGTAATGGCGGTACTCATACAATTAACCTCTTTCGGGGATGAAAATTTAACTTTGATGGATGTCGAAAAATTGTGCTCAAAGCCATTTTTTAATGGAAGTTCGGGTCTCGCATTCGTTGATGCTTCACCCAAATTAAATTTCGTCAGTTCTTGCTCCATCTATGATGTATAGGGACTTAGTTCATCTATTAATGTTGCAGTGATGTGTCAATAGCATGAAATTATACATTCGCCAAAACAACCAATTGGCGTTTGGATCACTTAGTGTTGTGTAAGCGCTGGGAGGATCAGATTTATTCCAAAGTGTGTTTCAGAACCAGTGCAAGACCAATAGGTGTTGTGTTTAACCTATCTGATGCTAGGCAATGCTTTCACAACGAAGATTTAGTCATAATATCAAGAAACACAAAGCAAACAAGCTAGTACCATGTGTATGAAGAAAGCCATTGGGGACACTACAAACTTGATTACGATCACAATCAGAAGTGGATCACATGAGATAGGAAATCAGTGACCAACTGTCTAGATAGGCGTGGAGAGTTTAGTCACCAAAAATGTTAATAGACTGATTGATGACACAACAAGAGTCTGAGATGGAGGAGGATGAAATAAGCCTCAGAATGAAGGTGGGCCATGTTGACTTGATCAACATTGGCGAGAGGGAGAAGATCGTCGTCGACGTGCTTGGTGACGACAGGTGGTCGACATCCTTCCATTGACGCATCCAGAACAAACGAGGAAAAATTATCACATGCAGTGTGTTGAAGCGAAAGGGAAAAGCATTGATGATATGTGACGCATAAACGAAAGTGGAAGAAAGTCAGTTGATGAAAGGTGTGCGCATAGTGAGGATAATCGCATGGACATCATCAATGTGCCATTGTTGATCACAGATACTTCTTCGGTGAGGAAGACATGCGCCAGTGAAGTTTAGCGGAGGGGCGTTGGTGCATCAACCAAGTTCGAAGGGAGGTGTCTTATTTATAGGCGGAGAAATCAATGGCGCGCCAATGCGACGGTGGAAGAAGGATGTGTTCATCGATATGTTATGTATTAACACAGGAAGAGGGAACTCAATGAAGTGTGGATCATCGGGTAGAGGTGATTGGGAGAGGAACCGCAAATGATAAGGTGGGAGAGTGTGAGAAAAAATCAGGATTAGTAGTTTGCACGATAGAGAGAGGGCGAGGGTCCTAGTAGGAAGAATTGGATGGGAACCTGATTTATTGTCTTGGAGAAACGTTATAAAAAAAAATGGGAGGTTGTTGTGCTCATGCAACAATGCCATATTGTAATTTCAAAACTATAAAAGAAAATTTGAAATGTTCTTTCAATTTTGACTCAATAAGCTAAGATTAAACATACATGATGGATCCATTGCATTCAAAGAAAATATTAAACTTGATGGAATCCAAATTAGAAAGAAAAAAATTATATGTATAGATACCATTCAAATGCACATAATCAAGGGAAGGAAGAATTTTAAATAAAATATTGAGTATTGACTGAGTCCTTATTCAAGGGCCTAAATTTATATTTCCCAAGATAAATGCCACCTTTAAAACAATAATAACAAAAATTGATTCAGGAGGGTTCTCACTTCAGTTTCAGGAACAAAATCCGATGTAAAAAACAATTGCACATTTTTCATCAATTTTTTATTCTAAATCCTTTCCTCCATTGTCTTGGAACAATATTGGGAAGTTTAAGAGATTAGCATCGGTTTCATGAATATTTCTTTCAATGACTTGAGCTCGCTACATTAACTCTTTCCAGCTACACTTTCTATAAATGGATGGTTCTTTGATTCTCCATAAATTGACATAATTGACTTGTGCATGAAACTTCAATAACAAGTCTTCAAGGCCATTTGATGCTCCTTGAACGAGGTTTTCAAGAACCCAATTCATCTTAAACCATTTAGCTGGAAATCTACCAAATTTGTTTCCAAAGCTTGAACCAGACATCTTCTAGTTTTTCAGCAATATATGACCCTAAAAAGTATGAGATTTCTTGAAAATGAATCATTCCAATTTTTGGTCTGTGAAACCATCCTTTTGTTTTTCTCCAATATGGTCTCCAAAAATGTTGATCTAAAAGAATGTTTTAAGGTCTTTAAGATAACATCCTGAGGATAAATCCTCTTGCGTTTTTATAGAGGTGGTATGCTTCTTTCTTGACACATGGAGGATTTTTCTTCTGATTTTAGATACATGCAATAGAAAACCCCAATAAATATTCCATAGAACTCATACATACAGATGTACTTGTCAAGCACATCATATCATTCAAGGAAAAGAAATAAATATCTCTATAGAGATTTGTATCTACGGGGTTTGGAGTCTTCTTTCAACAGATATTATGTCTTTCTTTAAAAATAATGTGAACATAGAATCAACTATGACTTTGCCAGATGAAAGAAAAGTAGAATGGACAGGTCATCAAAGAACTTAAAATGATCATCACATTTAAATTCAAAAATGATTTTGAAAGACACACATTTGAAATCTCATGCTTTAGACTCGAAGTTTGAGAAATCACTAATGTCATGCCCCAAATAGGTCTTTGTGGGGGGAAATAATAATAATATCCCAAACATAATAAACTTAGCAATGTTTGAAACAAGAGGGATGAAACAACCTCAACAAGATCTCAATGACAATTAGATAAATAGACGATTAGACTTAGATATTCGTATTGCCAAACATACATGGAAACGATGATGAAAATAATCAAGAAGAAAGAAAGATGAGGAAGACATTTCAGCAGGCTAATTCACAAAATATTCGAAAGACAAAACTTGTCTCTTGCAAAACTCTTTACCACTGCAAAAACTCATCATTGCCAACCATTTGAATATGCTTATTTTTCTCTTTTATATCTTCTCTTCATCTTCTTGAAACTTCCTTTTAGTTAGGGTTTTGTGTCCGTAAATTTGAACTGAGATATCTGTGCCATCAACTAGGACCCACTTTAGAAGCTCAGAAATTTCTCTTAAGAAACAATTTTCCAAAAACAATTAGTTGTCAAACTAGAAATAACTCCAGACTGTAATTTACTTTTTAGGTCATGATAATCATGATTCTATCCATGGAAACCAATTCCAAAGTGTTTTTCTCATTTCTACCTTTCCAATGAGCTCTTGTTTTCTCAATTTGGATATCATGATCAAAAGTTAAGGCCTTCGGAAGATAGAGACTCAACAACTGTCGATTTATCCATGTGAATTTTGAGCCCTTGATTTGTTAGTCTGCCCCATTTATCCCACATGCATTGGGGAATAGTTCTCATATCTTGTTTATAAGCAAAATGCATTCCCATATTATTTCTTCATGAAATAGAGAGAGCTATGGAACCCTTTGTATCTTGTGCACAATGTAACTTTTGGTTGTCACGTCATTGCCCAGTCATCATGTCAAATCACTTACCCAATCATTTGTGTCCAATAAATATCATCCAAGTGTTAGTCAAGGGTAGGCCCACTTCATTTCCATGTGTTCCAATGTGAAAGGCCCACTTCATTGCCAAGTGTCCCAGTATGGTAGGTCCACGTCACTACCACATGTCCCAATATGCCAAAGGAGGGGGAAAGGGATAAAACTTAAGAATATAATGAATAATTTCATGAAATAATAAAATCAGAAAATAGAATTACCTAGAAATATAATGAATAATTTCATGAAATAATAAAATTGGAAAATAGAATTACCTAGAAATGGGGCAATGCAAAGGTAGGGGTAATGCAGGTTGGTATAAAAATGACTAAGTGTTGAGACTTTCGAGATTGCAGACTTGTGAGGTTGTGGGGGTGGGGTGATGTAGAAAAATCATAAGATGGGCTCCCGCATATGCATTTAAAATTAAAAAATAAACTAAGTATAAGATTTAGTAAAAACTAAGTGTAAAACTCAATAAAATGATTAAGGCATTCAAAATTAAAAAATAAACTAAGTATAAGATTTGATAAAAACTAAGTGTAAAACTCGATAAAGTGACTAAGGCATCAGGGTGCAATTTGGGTAATGCGGAAATGGGAAGTGCAAATTGAGTATTGTAGAAATGTGGGTTGCAGGGTTAGGAGTGGAAGGTGGAAATGAGGGTATGGGTTCCCACATCTACATTCATAAACATGACTAAGTATGGAGTATGGGTAGTAGTGAAAATGACTAAATATGGAGAGTATGGAGTAGAGAGGAAGGGAAATGAAGAAATAAGACTAAGTATGGGGTGAGGAAATGGCTAAGTACGGAGAGTGGAAAATGACCTAAATGGCTAAGTATGGGGCAATAGAATGTGGGGGAAAATGACATATCTTGGGCATATGACCTATGTTTTAGATTCCATAAAATGTTGGACAAAGCTGAAACATAGGGCTATTCAATGAGAAGATATACATAAGAAATTTCCTTCTTTTAGTATATTTTATTTTCTTCTATTTTGTTCAAAAGAGAAACCATCTCTGTTAGCCTTTCATGATGAAGAATTGTCATACTTAAGTTGATTTAAAACTTGTTGAATCTTCATGATCAACATGTGAGGGTTATTTAACACTTTCCAAATTTGAAAAAAAAAATGGTCTCCATTTGAAAGAAGCATAGGTTCAAATATGCACCCGAATCACCTAGTTAATGGGTGTTAGAAAAACATGTCAACAACCGTGGATAAGAGCTTGAAGTTTCATTGCATTGTTGGTGGTTTGCCTAGGTAGGAGGCAAAAATAAGAATAGTGTTTCCTATCTCATCAAAGAAGACCCCACTCGCCCCTGCAAGTCTAGGATTTCCTTTCAAGGCCCCATCAAAATTTGGTTTAATCAAGGTATCAAGGGGCCTAGTCTAGATCTTAGGAGAGATCATCCTAGGCCTAAAAGTTGGGGGGGGGGCTTGAGATGGGCAAGAGATGTTGGGCGAGATAGGCTGGAAGTGTCAGTTGTAAAAAGATTCTTATTCACTACTTTGCACCTAAGCAACGACCCTGGGCCAAGGGAACATGTTGATTAATTCTTTGATGTTGTCCTAGATACCCTGCCATATTTCCTCCTCTTTTCTATTGAGTTGCTTGAACAATCAATGATTCCTTTCCTTCTATATCATCCATAGAAGGAACCCTAGAAATACATTCCACACTCTGTTGATCATGGGGTTCACAAAAATAGAATTTCTCCCATTGTTCAGAGTTAGTATAATACTTTGCCTAGATCAATTTGTCTTCCTAAAAAGGGTCGCCTTTGCGTCCCACATCAAGCTAACAATAACACAGGTGTATAAGTGTTACATCGTCTCTTAACTCTCTCAACACATTAGGCATATTGAGGGTCCTGCAAAGCCTCACTTGAGAGGACGATCCCATGTGAGAGTCTTCCTTTTAATTAGCAACCACAAGAAGGAGGCAATCTTGGGCCACAACTCCATATTCCAAATTTTATCCCATATTGGATCTTTTTCTAGCATGTGGAACTTGGCCTCCAAATGATAGGCTTGCTTGACAAAACAAATTCCAATGCCTTGAGTACCCCATTGTAGGATATCCTCTCCAATGTGTTTTTGGATTCTCATGGTTTTGAGGTAGCTATGTAGGAGTTCTCTTGCCTTTGCATAAACTTCTTTGGCCCATCCCTCTCCTTTTGTCCAAATTCTACAAACAATGTGTTGGTCGAAGTTAGCATCGATCCAAAACTGGTGCACTAGCTCCCAACCATGATCAAGTAGCAAAGCTCAAGTGTCCTAAAGGTTTGGATGTTTATCCAAAGCTGCTTTCTATTTCCATGAATCATCCCAGAAGTGCACCAAGGTGCATGCTCAAATTTCCCAAAAACAATGGTTCTAGACTAAGGGCTTGTTGTTTTAGACATTGGTCCAAATTGGCAATCTGGGATAACAACCCTCCATCCAAACTAGGTCCTTACCATCAATGTTTTTGGCGTATTTGGATTTCCAAATATAGCTCCACGAATCTCCTTTTCATTTTACCCATCTCCACCAGGATTTGGCTGCAAGGACCTTACTCATGAGGAAGGGATCCCAGGAAACTAGGGCCCATTTGCGCTACCTAGTGGGTCCCCCCCAGAGAAAAGACTGGAGCAACAAGCACAGAGAAGAATTACACATGCATAGACTAGAGAACAAACTTAACTAAGGTGATTATACCAAGGAGAGAGAGGAAGTGAAAAGTCCAAGAATTAAGCTTGGCTTCTATCTTAGATAGTGGGTCTTCCCAAGAGACATTGCAAAGGTTGTTAGCAAAGAGAGGGGCTCCCAAGTACTTGGATAGAAGGGAGCCTATCTGGAAACCCGAAATTTGAAGAATATTGGCTTAGACCCTTAGTGGGTTATTAAAAAATAAGATAAGAGACTTACCATGATTGATTTTAGTGCCAGAGGCCAACATGAAGGTGTCTAAGAGAAGTTTGAAGGTTCGGGCTTCTCGAGTGGAAGGGGCACCTAGAAGCATCTTATCATCCACAAATTGAAGGTGGGAAAGAGGGTCAAAGTAGGGGCTTAATCTAACTCCTTTGATGCACCCTTCAAAAGGTTTTCCTTAATGCTTCTTCCCAGTGCTTCAACTACTAAGATAAACATAAAAGGGGAGAGAGGATCTCCCTGATGGATCCCTTTAGAAGGGTTGAAATTCATAAGGAGAGCCATTTACTAGAATGCAGAAAAAAGTTGAAGAGATGAGGTTTCAAATCCAAATAATCTAGTCGTGGCAAAATCCAAATAATCTAAGAACACATTAGAGGAAGATCCAACTTGACCGATCATAGGCTTTAGACACGTCCATCTTGAGAATAATACCTAGGGTTTTGTTTTTTTCCATAGAGTGGATGGCTTTGTGTGCTACGATAATGCCATCAAGGATCTACCGACCTTCCACATATTCACCATGTTCCTAGGAGACTACCTTAGACATGATGGGTTTTAAGTGATTAGCTATGATCTTAGTGATAATCTTATAAATAACATTACACAAAGAGATAAAGCGAAACTTATCTACAGAGTTGGCCTCTTGATCCTTAGGGATGAGGATAATGAAGGTAGAGTTGAATGCTTTGAGGATGTCCCCAGATATCTTAGTGGTTTCCACAACTTCCTAGACTTCTATGCCAACCACCGACCAACAACATTGGACAAAGTTCGTAGTAAAGCCATCCAACCCTAGGGATTTATTAGAAGACATGTCCATAATTGTCTAGGCCACCTCATCAAAGGCGATAAGGTGGAGTGGGCTTACATTTTATTCCAAAGAGACCAAATTGGGGATAGAGTGAGTGGTCGGTTAAACAACAACTTGATCGTCTCCAACTGGTTCAAATAAAATTTGGCTAAAGTTATCCCTAAGTTCCTTCTCAATGTCTTGGGGTTTCTCCAACTTCTCCCCAGTTGTCGATTTGAGGTTGGAAATGCGATTGTGGTTCCATCCATTGATCATAGAGTTATGAAAAAACTTGGAATTTCAATATCCTTCCTTGAGCCATCTGATCCTCAATTTCTATCTCCATAGGGTTTCTTCCTGTTGCGCTATGGCATTTAGCTCTTTTAGGATGAGGATCTCCTATTCCACCCTATCCCACGTTCTTCCTTCACGAATCATGTCATCATGTAGCCTGTCCATGTCTTGTTCCAGTTGATTATGTGCTTTGAATATGTCCTCAAATACTTCCTTGTTCCAAATCTTGATGCATTGCTTGATGTAGTTGAGTTTTTGTTGGAACTAATACATCTTGGTCCCCATGGACGAAATGAATTGGTGTCACCAAGAAGTAAGACTTGGTAGAAATTCAAGGTGGTTCATCCAAAATTGCACAAGCCTGAAGGGTTTTGGTCTCAATAAAGCAATGCTTTCCTAAGAGAGGTTGATTGGCCAATGATCAAACCCTGAAAAAAGGGAGTATATATATTGTCATTGCATGCAACCTTTGCATAATATTTTTTAAACTAAAACGAAGTCAAGCCTTACTGTTATCTAGTGAGAAACCCCACATCTGTCGTTCCAAGTGTGACACCCGTTAGATGTTTGGATGTCCACTAGTCAAACTTATTCAATCATGGCTTTGAAGGCCAAACTCTCATTATCTAGTCTTTGGTGTCCACCTTTCTTCTACTTGAGCGAGGCGATCATGTTGAAGAGAACCTCGTTAATCCATCGTTGATCCACTGTGAGGTTCTTGATAGCCACTACACTGTCCAGGGGGGTGACCTTTCGACAAAGCGTTCATGGGTCCATAGACATTGGTTAGATGCCCACTAGCTTGAGAGTGGATGAGTCTGTAACCAACATTAAGGAAATTGGGCGAGCTCAACAAGTGTTCCATCCTCGCCTTTGTGGGATACCATTGTATAGCCAACCCTCCTGTTGAATCCATCAGACTTACAACTAGTGAGTCACAGTTTCTCCAACATTTGCTCGCGACTGAGGACATAGAGACCTTGTCACATTTAGTCTATTGTAACATGAGAATAGTGGGTGTTTCCTGGGTTATCTTGCGCTTCAATAAGCATTGGTTACCTAGTGAATTGAGGCTTCTTATATTTCACGATATCACTTTCATCTTTAAACCTTTGGTTGTGATGAGAAGTACTTCTCTTGAAGCCCTTAGGCGCTTGTCTAGAATTGACTAGTAGAGCTTGTCTCCTCCAATTTTTGCTTCAATGTTTTCCTTCCTTGTTTCTTGTCCTCAACTTGTGTTCACTTCTAGGCCTTCAATGGATTTGTTTTGGCTCCTAGGTTCCTTAAGAAATGGGGCTATGTGATTCATCACCAACTTTTGTTTTCCCTTTGAGCAAGTCTCGTTGCAACTTCCTTAGTTGTGGATGTGTGAGCCTAGCGAGGAGCTGCTCTTTGTGTTGTTATATGAGCACTGGCATGTCGATCTTAGTTTGTGTTGTCTCCATGTTTTGATCTTCTTCTTCATCCCTTGAGGATAATCCAATTGTTCCTTATGTTACCAATTCTAGATCTCCCTCCTGGGTTTCCACAATATTTTAATGCTTCTCTTCATTGCCTAATTTTTTCTGCTTATTGTCCTCCTCGCTAGGGAGGCCCTCTGGTTTCTCCCATGGTATAGATTTGGTAATCTCCCCCTATTGAATCTGATCTTCGTCTGCAGTCTCCAACATCTTAAAGATGTTGCTAATCTTGGATTTTTATGGACCTGTAGGGGTGGTACATTTCCAATTGGATTTTCTTTTTGCACGAACCTTAGCAAAGTTGTCTCCATCATGTTCCTCCTTCACTTTGGTGGGATTGGGTCCAAGATTGAGTGGGCAATAACAAAAGAGATGACCATGCTCATGGCATTTACAACAATATAAGGGAATGTATTCATAATCAAGGGTTTGCACCCATTCTTCATCCTAAAAGTTGACTAATGGACTTTGGTAGGGCACCTGCAACATTCATATACACACATATTCGGGTGTACGATGTATATCTTCCAGTTTTTGTGATCTCTGATATCTTGATGAAAGCACCCAAAGTATTGCCAATGCCCTAAAGTGTTTCTTTCTCCCAGAATTCCTGGGGTAGTGAGTATAGACATATCCAAACCAAGGCTTCGGTAAAATCTTCCTTCTCCGGACTGAAATGCTATGTCCTAGTACCTCAGGGAAGCCCAACATAGTTAAAAAAATAAGGGCCTTCTTCAAACACCCTTTCCCTGTCCTCTACACATGCAAATATCGCAGTGAAAAAAACCTTTTGAACCTAATCATAGATCAACCTGTCCTTTGGGCCTTCATTGGAGTGGATCCAACCTGTTAGAGCTTTCTTTGATAGCCATAGGCCCATGAACTTACCAACCCCTGCGTGGTCGTTCATATATTATATGTAATCACTTACATTCGGCGACGTGACCTCATGCCTGGGTTTTTCGCCAATTTGGGCAGGCAACCGTTCTGCCGTCGGGTTTTCTGAGCCTTGCCAGTCTCCTCCTCAGCCATCGAAACCTGCTCCCCGCAAGGCGCTTCCCTTTCCCACTCATTTCCACATCCTCCTCAGCCTTCGACCTGCTCCCCCGCGGGGCGCTTCCCTTTCCCACCCATTTCCACATCCTCCTCAGCCTCCGAAACCTGCTCCCCTGCGGGGCGCTTCCCTGTCCCACCCATTTCCACATCCCTCCTCACTGAGTCCTCAACCTTCGAAACCTGCTCCCCTGCGGGTCGCTTCCCTGTCCCACCCATTTCCACATCGGGGATACTCTTCGGGATCTGGCCCGTGACCACGTCTTTAAACGACTGATTGGTTGGGGCCGCCTGCGCTTCCGTAATCCTGTAGGACTGCAGGAGAAGAGACCGCCGCTGCCACCGCCTCTTGTCAGGGCCTGCACGAAAATTTAAAACCAAGCTGCTGAACCAGTAAACCCTACGCGTTCTTCCAAGCTCCGCCTCTCATTGATCACCGCATTTCAATTCTTAGTGGAAGGTTCTATATCCCGAGTTTTAATGTTAGTTTGTGAAGTGGATGTTAGATTCTGAAAACATAGCGCAGGAAAATAAAAACATGGATTGTGAAAATCTAGAAGCTGAACGAATACATTTTGTATTGGTTCATGGGGCTATGCATGGAGCATGGTGCTGGTACAAGATTGTGGAGCTTCTTGAGAAAGATGGTCACAAGGTGTCCGCAATCGATCTGATGTGTGCTGGTACAAATCCGGTTACCGCTGATTCCATCATGTCATTTGAGGAATATAATCAGCCTCTTATGCACTTCCTATCCAAGCTCCCACGGACAGAAAAGGTGCTTGCATTAATTCCGGTTATAAATTCATACTCACGGGTGAATCCATTTTCATGTTTTCAATGAACATTAATGTAGTTAGAGGAGATTGCGCTTGAACTCGATCTACATGTCCTCTTGGCAGCCCTTCAGCGATTAAACTGACAAATAAAAGGGCACCCTTCCAGATCAATAGCTAGATAAAATGGGATATCCGGCCTTAAGGGATCAAGGTTTTATTCTGAATTCCTCTCCTTTACAAATTTTGGTGAAATTTCTTTGTTATATCACAGCAAGTTCAAAGGCACTGAAACATCCTAGATATCGACTGCCAAAATGTGCAGTACTTGAATGATGGACCTGGAGACTCGTCTTTGCCATTAGATCACTTGCTCAAAGTGCAGCCACACCATACTTTGAAATGATGCTTTGCCCAATGCTGATCGTGCCTGGCTTTATACTTCTGTTGAGCTTTGGCCAGCTGTTCTTGCACCTTTTGATGTATCTACCTAATTCTCTCAACAAATTTGTTTTCCTTATCTACCTCTGATTCTTCTGAATCCTTAATTGCTTGCTGCTGCTCAAGTACAAGATGAAATGGGGCCTGCAGAAGATAGCCCATACATGTCTCAAAGGGTGGCATGTTGGTAGATAAATGCACTGCCCTGTTTTAAGAATGCTGAATATATGCTAAGCTTTTGTCCCATGTCTTACGCAACAAATGCACCAAAGTCTTATTCACCACTTCAATCTGTCCATCGGTTTGTGAATGGAAGGCCATTGACCTCTGCAACTAAGTGTCCATCTGATTCCACAATGTGGTTCATAAGTTACTTAAAAATCGAGTATCTCTGTTTGACACAATTGATTTTGGTAAACCAGAGTGAACCTACACATGAGTAAAGAACTTTGTGACTTCTTGACCCGATATGGTCTTGTGCAGAAGTAGAACATACATTTTGCTAAATCTGTCCACTACCAAAAACAAATAATCATGTTCTTGATGAGTTTTGAACAAACCACCTATGAAAACCATAGATATACTTTCCGAAGGCCACTGGGCACTAGCAAGGGCATATACACTCATAGCTTACAGTTACTTGGTTTTCTGGTGCAACACAGTTTACAATCTCTGGTGCACTTTGCAACATCATTCTGCAATTTGGGCCAACATACATACCCTTGCAAATTGGAGACCATTTGGCTTACACCAAAAAGACCAGCTACCTTTAAGTTCTGGGCTTCACATATCAGACAAATTCTAGTATCTGCTTGTGGGATGCACAATCTTCCCATTTGATATAACAGTCCATTCTGAAGATGGAAATCAGAATTAAACTCGGAAGTCCCTCCCTGTTCACACTCTCGGGAAACTTCTTTGTATTCAGCATCCTCAACATATAATTATTTGTAATCTTCATGAGTAAATGGTTCCAATTGCAAGACTGCTTTCTGCTGCTACCTTGGTGGCTGGTGGTCTGGACAGCATGCCAGCAACTTTATTTGTTGTCCCCTTGTATTTGATTAGAAGGTCAAATTGTTGCAGAAAGCCCATCCCCTTGAAATGGTGAGACTGCTTTATTTTGCTTTGAGTTTGCAGGTACTGCAATGGTCGATGATCCGTATAGATCACTGTCTCTTTTCCCAATAGGTACCGCTTCCATTTCTTCACAGTTTGGACGAATGTGCTTCCATTTCCTCCTTGTCATAAGTTGGATAGTTCAATAGTGCCCCAGAAAATAACTCAGAATGCTAGCATGCTGGTCTTCCTCCTTACATAAGTACTGCTCCCATGGCATACCCTGAGGCATCAGTTTGAATTTGAAAAAGTAATTGCAGATTGGGCAATACTAACACTGGAACTCTGCTAATTTTCCTCTTCAACTCCTCGAAGGCATTTTCTTGTTCCTCACCCTCTGAGAAGGGCTTATTGCAAGATTCCACAGCATGAAGAGGTGCAGCACTTTTGGAGAAGTATGCTATAAATTTTCATAAATATTGAGTACCTCCAATAAAACTCCAAACCTCTGTGACATTATTGGGTCTAGGCCACTCCAGTATTCCCTTGATCTTAGCAGAATCAAGTCTCAATTCACCATCACCCACAACGAATCCAATATAAATTAAATGCTGCTGAGAAAATTCACACTTCTTCAAGTTTAGAAGCAACCCATTCTTTTGCAGCATTTCAAACACTTGCTTTAGGTGCTGAATATGCTCTCTCCATGTCTAGCTGAAAAGAAGCATATCATCGAAATATACAATCACAAAAGAATCTATAAATGGATGGAGGATTTCATTCATGAGTCTCATAAAGGTTGTCGGAGCATTGCAAGTCCAAAATTCAAATAGTAAAATCGGTCATTCATACATTCCTTGCTTGGTTTGAAAGTGGTTTTCGATAGATTTTCTTCTTTCATCCACCACACTGGATGGTATCCAGACCTAAGATCCAGCTTAGTGAAATATTTTTCATTTTGTAGCTGATCAAGCAGGTCATCAATCCTGAAAAGTAGATAGTGATTCACGACTGTTATATGGTTAAGTGCCCAGTAGCCAATACATATACGTCAAGTCCCATCTTTCTTGGGAACCAACACAATTGGTGCTCCACAACGGGAAGCACTCAGTCTTATGACTCCTTAGTCAAGCAATTCTTGGATTTGTCTCTTGACTTCCTCTAATTCCAACAATAAACTGTCTGTACAAACCAATGTTTGGCAATGGGGAGACTAACAATCATTGAATCTAATGCTCCACCCCACATTTTGGAGGTAACCCCTTGGGCTATTGGTACGCTTCCTTGAACTGATTTATTAAATTGTCCCACTGCTTCCTCTGCCTCTTAGTACAACTTGCACCCAAAGTCTCTGCTTCTAGACCTGTCACATCAGCTTTGGGTTTCAACACCAACATCACAAACTTTCTACCGACAACAGTCAACCTCTTTGCTTGATTGGTTGTTACAAGAGAGATCCTTTGCTTTCCTTTGTAGGCATTGATGAGAATGATCTTCCAGTCTTGACCAATCTATATTTATAACTTCTTATGAGGAAAGTAGCATCCCTGTCCAACAAGTAGCGGTTGCCAAAACACAACTTCACACATGTCTATTGGAACAACAGTACATTCCACGTCATCCATGAAGCTCTCATTGATGGCAAATTGATCCTGCATTTTGCAATTTAGTGTCTTTATGTAGCCAACCCAATGGATAAGGCTTTGGATGGTTATAGGTCTTCAGTCCCAACCTCTGAACTAAAGCATCTAAGATTAAATTTCTTTTAGTCCCAGAATCGAACAAAGCAATGATTTTCGCCATTTAGATTTGAATTGAATGTGGAAGAGTTTTTCAGGTTCTTCTCCAACTTGTTTTGTTTCACCATTGTTGTTGTGTTCTGCACTTTGGTGCAAGTGAGCCTATCATCTGGGTCCGAATTGCATCCAGCTTCATGTCCCTCCGCAGTAGCAGTCATGCTTTTCTATAATGATGTTTTCTGTTTTGGGGTTGAAACTCAGGGTGCAGTTTCCAGCACTTCGTGTCGGTGCCTGTCAATATTGCAGTGAATCATTTTGGTAGAATCATTCTATTTCTGCAAAAAATTTGCTTCTTGCCTTCGCCTTTTCTTTTTTTCTTTTTTTTTTTATTTAATCAATTCTGAGTTTTGACAAAGCTTTCCTTCTGAGTAGATGTATTTCCAGAACTCTTTGTTGGCCCTTCCCCTTCATCTCAATGTACAATTCTTTGCTGTAGGCATCATCAACATTCTTGACTTCAAATTGTCTCTCCGAATTGCATCCAGCTTCATGTCCCTCCACAGTAGCAGTCATGCTTTTCTTCTAATGATGTTTTCTGTTTTGGGGTTGAAACTCAGGGTGCAGTTTCCAGCACTTCGTGTTGGTGCCTGTCAATATTGTAGTGAATCATTTTGGTAGAGTCATTCTATTTCTTCAAAAAAATTGCTTCTTGCCTTTGCCTTTATTTTATTTTATTTATTTATTTTTATTTTTATTTTAAATTCTGAGTTTTGACAAAGCTTTCCTTCTGAGTAGATGTATTTCCAGAACTCTTTGTTGGCCCTTCCCCTTCATCTCAATGTACAATTCTTTGCTGTAGGCATCATCAACATCCTTGACTTCAAATTGTCTCCTGTACCTTACTGAACCTTATTGTGTTGCACTGTATTTTACTCCACATGCTCTTTTAGAGAGTTTAGCCATGCTTCTTGCTTGTACAGGAGATGCTTTCACACTCCACCATTGTACCTTTTGACCAATGTACTCTTTTAGTCCCACTGACCTGCTTTTGTGGTAATTTTTTGGGCATTAATATACTTATCTTATCTCCGATATAACTATGCCGACCTCCCCCCCACACACAAAATAAAATCCTTCCTATAAACTTTATTAATAAACGAAGTGTGTGTGTGCATTTTATACAAAAAAGATGGATTGTGAAGCAACCACCACTAGCAAAATCTAGCGACTAGTAACCACCCATAGGGCTATAGAAAAATAGAGGGTCCAAGCCCCAAGAGCTATACAAGTCCAAAATTAAAACAGTGATATGG